>JAQZBX010087465.1:0-12865 GCA_029593785.1 Cabassous unicinctus
TTCTTTACATCTTTAGTTAATTTCATTCCTTGATATTGAATTCTTTTAATTGCTTTTGTAAATGGATTTTTTTTCTTGATTTACTCCTTAGATTGCTCATTATTAGTGTACTGAAATGTTACTGATTTTTGCGTGTTAATTTTGTATCCTGCCACTTTACTGAACTCGTTTATCAACTCTGGAAGTTTTGTTATAGTTTTTTGGGCTTTATACATATAAGATCATGTCATCTGCAAATAGGGGAACTTGTCCTTCTCCTTTTCAAATTGAGGTTCCTTTTATTTTATTTTTTGCCTAAGTGCCCTAGCAAATATTTCTAATACAATTTTAAATAAGAGCAGTGAGAGTGGGCATCCTGGTCATGTTCCAGATCTTACAGGGAAAGCCTCTAGCCTTTCAACATTGAGTATAATATTAGCTGTGGATTTTTAAAATATATTATTTATCACATTGAGTAAATTTCCTTCTATTCCTATCTTTTGGAGTATTATGTCAAGCAAGGATGCTGTAATTTGTCAGGTGCTTTATCTGCATCTAGATGATCATGATTTGTTTTGGTCAATCTTTTAATGTGGTAAATTATATTGATTAAGATTTTCTTATATTGAATAATGCTTGCATACCTGGGAAAAAGTCAGTTGATCATGGTATATAATTCATTTGAGGTGTTGTTGAATATGATTGGCAAGTAATTTTTTTGAGAAGTTTAGCATCTAGGTTCATTAGAGAGATTGGTCTGTAGTTTGCTTTTCTTGTTATGTCTTTGGTATTAGGGTGATGTTGACATCATAGAATGAGTTAAGTAATTTTCCCTCCACTTATATTTTCAGAAAAGATTAAGCAAGATGGGTGTTAGTTGTTTCTAGGATGATTGGTAGAAATCATCTGTGAAGCCATCTGCCCCAGAGATCTTTTTTTGGGGGGGGGAATTTTGATAACTAATTTAATCTCACTACTTTTATATGACATAATTAAGGTGCTAAAAGTAAAATGTTACCAGCCAAGAAGTCAGTATCTAATAAAGCTGGCAATTAAAAATAGATCAGAACTTCAAACTATTCACAGATAAACAGAAATTGAGATAGTTTGTCAGCAAAAATCTTGCCCTTCTAGAAACACTAAGTGGAGGGATGCAAGTTGAAAGTGGAAAAAAACAAGAAAGAGGATTGGAAGAGTGTGTAAAAATGAAGATAATTGGTAAGAATAACTAAAAGGATAAAAAGAAATAAAAAGAAAATGTGACATATATAGATATAATGAAAAATTGTTAAGGTAAGTACTGCCAATGCACTAGTAATATTGAATGTTAATGGATTGAATATTCCAATTAAAAGACGCAGATGGGCAGAATGGTTTGAAAATATGACCCCTCAATAGGCTGTGTACAAGAAATTCACCTAAGACAAAAGAACACAAGGTGTTTGCAAGTGGAATGTTGGAAAATGTGTTTATACACAAGAAATATCCAAACTTATACAGGAGTAGATATACTAATAAGAAACTTTAAATGCAAAATTTGTGTAAGAGACAAAGAAGGATAATATATATTACTAAAAGTGATAATCTGGCAAGAAGAAAAAACAATCATAAACATTTATGTACCTAAACACGGTGCCTCAAAATACATGAATAAGCACTGGAAAAATTAAGTGGACAAATAGATGCCTCTACAATTATAGTGGGGGACTTTAACACACCATTATCACCATTAGACAGAACATCTCAAAAGGAAATCAATAAAGAAACAAAACTGTGAATAATACATTAGAAGATCTGAACCTAATAGACCAATACAGAACATTACACACAAATAAAGCAAGGTATATATTCTTCTTGGGTGCACATGACTCATTTTCCAAGAAAGACAATATACTATGCCATAGAACAACTCTCAATGAATTCAGAAGGATTTAAATTATGCGAAGTAATTTCTCTGACCACAAAAGAATGAAGTTGTAAATTAGTAAGGGGCAAAGAAGAAGATTAGGCACAAAGATATGAAAGTTAAACAACACACTCATAGACAAAGAGTGGGTCAAGGAGGAAATCACAAAGCATATCAGTAACTGCCATGAAATGAATGAAACATTGCCTAACTCATTCTATGATGACAACATTACCCTAATACCAAAGCCAAGCAAAGACTCCACAAGAAAGGGAAACTATAGACCTATCTCTCTATAGAACCTAGATTCTAAAATCTTCAAGAAAATACTTGCTAATTGTATTAAAAAACATATTAAATGAATTATACACCATGACCAAGTGGGTTTCATCCCTGGTATGCAAGGATGGTTCAAAATAAGAAAATCAATCAATGTAATACACCACATAAACAGTTTGAAATAAAAAACGCACTTGATCATCTCTACAGATGCAGAAAAAGCATTCGACAAAACACAGCACCCTTTCCTGAAAAAAAAAAAACACTGCAAAAGATAGGAATAGAAGGAAATTTCCTCAACATGATAAAAGGTATATATGAAATTCCACAGCTAACATCATATTCAATGGTGAATTCTAAAAGGTTTCTCTCTAAGATCAGGACAAAGACAAGGAGACCCACTTTCACTGCTCTTGTTTAACATTGTGTTAGAAATACTCACTTGCACACTTAGGTATGAGAATGATATAAAAGGCCTCCAAATTAGACAGGAAGAAATAAAAATTTCACTATTTGCAGATGACATGCTCCTATACATAGAAAGCCCTCAGAATTCTATAGAAAAGATTCTAGAGCTTCTAAATGAGTTCAGTAATGTGGCAGGTTATAAGATCAATGTGCATAAATTAGTAGCATTTCTGGACACCAATAATGAGCAATCTCAGGAAGAAATCAAGAAAAAGATCCCATTTTCAATAGCATCTAAAAGAATCAAATGCATAGGAATAAATTTAACTAAACATGTAAATGTCTTATAAGCAGAAACCTACACAACACTGTTAAAGGAAATCAAAGAAGATTTAAATAAATGGAAGAATATTCCCTATTCATGGATAGAAAGACTAAACATCATTAACTTGCCTATCCCACACTTAATGCAATCCCAATAAAAATTACCACAGCATATTTTACTGAATTGGGAAAGCTAAATTTGAAATTTATTTGGAAGGGCAAGGGTCCCCAAATTGCCAAAGATATATTGAAAAGGAAAAATGAAGTTGGAGGAAGCATACTACCTGACTTTAAAACATACAACAAATTAGGAGATTGATTAATATTGGGGCTAGTAAAGTTATAGAGAATAAGGGTACACTCAGCATATCCAAGATTTATTTTCCTCAAAACTGTTATGTTCAATAAACCATCCTATGCAATTTTTTTGACAATAACTAATATTTTATTGCAAGCATAATGATGTCTTAGATAAAGTTTAGAGATTTGCAAGGCTGGCTGTTAATAATATGATGCAAAAGCCATTTTGTAACCATTCTCTGATATTATCCCATAACTTACATATGTTTGTTTTTCTTAATATTCTTTTCATTGGCACTAAATTATGGAAATATCACAGAGTTCTTAATACTAAAAGAATGCACCAATAAAATAAATAAATGAATGAATGAATAAATAAAACACACTACAAAGCTACAGAGGTCAAAACTGCATGGCATTGGCACAAGGATAGACATGTTGAGCAATGAAACTGAATTTAGAGTTCTGATATAGATCCCCTCATATACAGTCACCTGATATTTGACAAGACACACAATCTCAATCAACTGTGAGAGAATGGCTTCTTCAACAAATGTTGCTTGGAGAACTGGATAACCATATCCGAAAGAATGAGAGAGGAATACCACCTCACACCTTATACAAAAGTTAACTTAAAATGCATCAAAGATATAAATATGAAGAACCAAGACCAGAAAGCTCCTAGAAGATAACATAGGGAAGCATCTACATGATTTTGTTTAGGAAGTGGTTTCATGAACTTTACACCCAAAGCATGAACAACAAAATAAAAAATAAATAAATGGGACTTCCTCAAAATTAAAAACTTTTGCACCTTAAAGGTGTTTGTTAAGAAAGTGAAAAGGCAGCCTTCTAAATGGCAGAAAATATTTGGTAACAGTATATCTGATAGGGGCCTAATACCTAATGCCCAGCATATATTAAGGAATCCTACACCATGAAAAAAAAAAAAGAATGTGGCATTTGGTTATCACCCAGAGCTATCTAGAGCATGTGCTTGGGGGCTCCAGGAGACCAGAAGTGCATTCTGCAACATCCTTGAAAGAATGGAAGGAGGAGACTGCTCATCTGCAGAGAAGATTCATAAGTAGAGCACTCCACACCATAGAGGCCTGTACCTATCCACCACTGTAGGCACAAGCCACCTTGGGAGCTGTTTCATGGCTGGAATTGAAAGCTCCAATTCCCAAAAAAGGGGGAGGAAGAGACGGTTAGGCACCAAATTCAGCTACTGATTAGTAAATTTGGCAAGCTAAAGTATAATCCTAAGAGAAGCTAAAGTTTGCCCCAGTCAACCATGGCCTCTAATGGCCCCCTACCCACCAGCTCTGTCCACTTTCTCCTTGTACCTTCCCCCAATACTTGCCTCAGTTCACCCCGGGGCAGCATGGTTTGTCTTCTTAGCCACCAGTTTCTCATTGCCCTCTCCTTCCCAGGCAGGCTCAGCCCAGCATCTCTTCCCTTCATAGAATTCCTCATCTCCACCTCTCCCTCAGATCCATCCCCTAAGCATTCCTAAAGTTCTGCCTTTTGCTCAGCATCCCTGCTTCCATGCTCCTGCCACAAGATCCTGCTCCTCCCCTCTCAGTTCACCTCCTATGTGTTGCTCCCTCCTCTATGACCTTGACTCCACCTCTGGGCACCCATTCACTTCACCTCAGTCAGCTCCTCTCCTCCTCTATTAATTGCCTTGTCCTCCCAGGCCTCTAACCTTTATGTTCCTGCATCACTTACTTCATCTATCCCTCTGCCACTGACCTTTTCCAGCTTTACCATAGGCTTCTGCACAACCCACCGTGCCACAAAGATGCAGAGAAGTCCCTATCCTCACTGGAGCTCTCTTCTCCTGTCTATTTCCTCCTCCCCAGGTTGGCCACAAGTACCCATGCTCCAGGTACCCATGCCCCAGGTCACCGCAGTTCTCCCCTCTCACAGGTTCATGTTACTTAGGAATACTTTGATATCTCACCTTCCTTGATAGCTGTGGCCTGTTTCCCACTACATGACTCAATGCTCTGTATGCTGTTGCTCCCCTCAGTTTACCCCCTATCTTTACTCTTCTCCTCCAGTCCACATTCACATTACCCAGCTTTCACCTTAGGAACCATTCAATCTGTGTCAGTTTACACCATTATCTGCAGGGGTCCCTACACATTTTCTTATGCCTCATCTTTCAGGTGATGTCACTGCCCTTTTCCAAGTTCCAGTCAGTTGTCCATCCTGAACCAGCACACCCTCCCCTACCTATGTGGCTTCCAGTCACTCCCAGTCTCCAGTCACCAGGGTAGCCTCACTCAGGCCTTCTTCTCATTGCCTCCCTTTGCCTCCAAATCATTCAAAATACCAAAACATTCTGGATATGATAATATATTCAAACACTCCCTCCAATTAAAGTCAAGCTCTTAAGGGAGTGGGAGTGTCACAACTTTGGCTAACATGGATTTATGTAGCATCTAATGGGATTTAGCCTTGTTCCACCTTAATGGCCTGGTAATGACATGGTAATTGTAAACAAAAACATTTTAATTTGAAATAATTATAGAATTTATAGATTTATAGATCTTATTTAAAAATTGATCTAACAGTATAAAGAACTTCTGTTCTATAAAGAATTTATAGATTTGTAGATCTTATTTAAAAATTGAAATAACAGTATAAAGAACTTCTGATCCTCACACACAGATTCCACAATGATCATAATTTCACCATATTTTCATCTTAACACAAAATACTCTAGTGTATGTTTCCTAAAAACAAAAATACTCCCCTAGGTAACCACACAAACCCAAACCTGTAAAGAACATCATTTCCAAATTATGATCCAATCCATGGATGCTCTTCAAATCTTACCAACTTTCCTTACATTGGGAAAATACTTCTTTGTCCATTTCAGTATGTGCTTCTCCAAATTGGAACTGTTCTTTAAACATTTTCTCATATCCTTGACAGATTTAGGAAGCACCAATGATTTCAACCTGAGTCTGCCTCCTGCATTCTCCTGAGCATACTCAGACCTTTATTTCAGCAGAAATACCCCAGTCTGATGTCTTTTCCACAGTGCAGCCCATCAGGAGAGACACAAAATCCACTCACACCAACGTTGGTGATGTCAACATGATAACTGTTTGAAATTTCCCCAGGTTTCTCAACACACTCACATATAAATTGCTTTTCCATTGTAATGAAATTGAATTTTATGGGGATATATCTAAGAATATTAATATCATTTTCCCCATGCAACTTTATAGAATACTAAAAATCTCAATAATCAAAGTTTGCTATTTTCTCTAAAAACACATACCTTGCCTTGAGGAAACATGAAATTTCATAAGCATTTTATGAGGTAGAAGTTACATGAAATGAATAGTCTATCAAATTTGTCATAAAATATTAAATCTCTCATTTTCTAATTTTGCCATTATTCTCCTTAATCATTTACAAGTGTCTCCGTGACCACTGAGGAAGTAAAAAGTGTTTATGCAATCAAACATAGTTTATGCAATTAAAATAATTTATGTAATTATTCTAATTAACATAAAAATATTTCATTTTGTATTTATGGACACCATGAAGTCATGCTAAATATCTTTCAGTTTTTCTTGCATGGATATTTCAGGGGTTGCTTTCATTTGTTGCATTCTCCTTACAAAATCAATCCTAAAGTATCCCTTGATTGAATTTACAGAATATGAAAATCCATGAAATTATGTGCCATTATGCCACAGAAAAGGAATACTAAAGTCTTAGAAAAAGATTTAATTGTAAGCTAGACAATAAGGAGATTGGAATACACAGTGCCAATAATCTACTGCTGAGAATCAGATCTTTGGCAATGGTGGGTGGTAATTTCCCTAGATTTGTGTTGTTCTTTTTCCTGAACCTCACTTCCTAACTCCAGGAATGCTCAAGATCAAGATCTTCTTCAGGAAAATCAGTACTTAGTGATGGATCCAGGAGTCAGATATCATCTTGAATCCTGTCATGGTTAGGACAGGGTCGGACCCATCTGATGTGGGGAAGTTTCTTTGGGTTCAGGAGCATCAGGTATTGCCTAGGCAGACACAAATTGATAGCATCATATAGGCTGAAAGTACATCAATTGATGATGTTCCCATAAACTTGCTTTAATAATCTCCAAAGCATTAAAAATTCAAGATGATCCATGAAGGAATACAGCCACCTGGCTAGGCAAAATAATACATTACAGCAATTCACAATATATCTTTGGCTATTGAGGACCTTCTCTAGGGTTTAATATTCCCACAAAGAACAACTGTGAAATTTGTCTTCAATATTAATTGCATAAGAGATAAATTGGAATTTTAGTCTAGAATTAGTATTAATCTTCTAAACAGAGAATATAGTTTATCACCCAGAGAATATCTACCACATGGTAAAAACTAGAATCTGGGCATGTTTCTTCCCTTTGCTGTAGGCAACACAAATTTTCTCATAAACCCGTGAATGGGCTGTAAATACTTTAATAAGGAGGGCAAGGAGTAGTGGATAAGAAGAGATTCATCATTTTATGAATTGGTCACACTAGAACCAGTTTTGAAGCCATTTTTTCTGTCTTTCAGAAAACTCCATATCTCATCCAAATCATAGAGGAAATTTTCAGTTTGTTTGAGGCCCTTCTTTGTCATTTGGGGTGTTTTGTCTGTGTTTAACTGAAGTAGGAGGTATTGGAGTTCGCCATGGATAGAAAAACCTGATTTCCACCATCATCTTAGGTCACAAGGCTAGGTAACAGAGATAGTCTCATATCCATAGTGACAAATATACTATACCACAAGGATGCAGGCTGTTCTCTCAGAGACCATGATTGTTCTTTAAGTATTATTAACTTTTCACAGTGGAAAATTGTGTGCATGGGATGGGGAGTTAAAGCAGTTGGTTCTTCAGTATGCCCTTGCCCCCATTCTCCCACAGCCTCTGGCAAAATGAAAGGGAAGAGGACATGCACATCTCTCAATTGGTTGATCTTAGCATCACTGCTATTTAGTCAGCTTGGACTCTTTGCTGTTCAGTAAACCACATTTTGCAGACATGATTTAAATCATGATGATGTGCAGCAACAGCACAAAGGATGGTTTTACTTCCCATGTTGAAGACCACAATCAGAGACCTCCACAATAAATAATCTGAAACCTTCAATGAAGGAAACAATTGTTAGTTCATAGTGATAGTGATAGACCCTGAGAGAGTGTGTTGTATTATTGTTATTCCATGAATAACTGCTTATAAAACTATTGTAATTTTTCTTTGGCATTTACTTTATAATAGCAATGTAAATATCTCATGCCATGTCCTTCTGTCTTCTGTTGTTGGTGTTGGTAGTCAGCTCTTCATTTATTTCCCCTTTATTGGTTATATTCTTATTTTCTACCTGCATTAAAGATTCTCTTTTCAAGTTATGCAATTATATATCTAGATGTGAATTTATTTTGATTTTTCCTTCTGGGTTTTATTGGGTTTCTTGAGCCTAAAAATTGATATCTAGTTAGAGAATTCTCATTGTGATATGCTCTGAAACTCAGGTAAGGACTGGCCATGCAGGTGGGGACAGAGATAAAAGCCTGGGACCCAGGTTCTGATGCAGATGGAAGATTATGGGCACAGAGAGGTAATTCCATCATTCTTGCTCCTTTTGTTGGTCACTCCTTCCCTTGGGATTCAATGTTAACCCTGTTGAGGAGGCCTTTCTTATCATGCCTTTCCTGGGTCTCATGGAACAGATTCGGGCCTCCTGCTTCCAATCCACATCCACTTTATCTACTCTTGGGGCAGCTAAAGAAAGACAAGCCAAGCTGAACCCTGTTGTGAACAAAAGGAAATGTCAAAATTCACATGCTCACAGCAATGACAACAGAGAAATCTCCAGAATAACCAACATCAAGCTTAGTGACCCAAATAGTATGAGAATCCCAGAAAGCCACAGGACCTTGGGCTGACAAGAATGGAAGTGAGGTTGTTAGAGTGTGTACCAGTCAGTGTTATCTGTATGTGAACCACCAGAGTAGATAGAAAAATCCTCAGAAGGTGAAGATGTTGAAAATGATGTGAACCCCATTAATCTCAAAAGAGAATAGTAGAGTCAGATGGGAAGAAGCTGATGAACAATTGAGGAAGCTGGAATGTGACATGTGTACATTGGAATTGGCCTAACCCTGAGAGGAAATATGCCTTGTTTTGGAACAAAACAGAGAAATCATGAAAGCCATCATCAGAAGTTCTGAACCTGCAAAAGGAGAACAAGGAGAAATGCATGGTCAGCCTTAGTTGGTGAATTTCTTCTCCACCAAAGCAGATAAAGGAACATATGAGTCCACACCAGTGGTTCTTCATGGAGTAGACAGGCAGAGAGTCTGTCTTCTCTTATGGTATTAACAGTGACGCTAAGCAGGCACAGTCAGAGAGCAGTGTGTCCTTCACATGGTCATATCCATGTTCCGTGTGCTCTGTGGCTTCTTCCAAACTGTATAAGGAAAGCCTAACCCAACTGTACAGACAGCTGGGGACAGATTGGGGAGAGAACACTGAAGACAGGGAGTTTCCATACATCCTTGAAAGGAATCTGGAATCCTGGGGAATGTTCCAATACTGTATTAGTCATCCTTTTAACAAACTTCTTTCCTTTTTTGTCCTGTGTTTTCAACAGATCCAGTTCCCTGAACCATCATATCTTTTTGCTTAGGGATTTCCACAAAACATGAAAGCAAGATGGCATACAAAATGATTTTGTTTTCTTTTATGTTATCATGAAAAATTAAAAAAAAATAATAGAAAGCTCAAAGAATTGTTCAGTTGACACCAATAGCACACGGTACAGATTCTACCATTAACATTTGGATATACTTGATTTATCACAATGTACCCCATTCATAAAATGAGCCAGCTAATTTTTTTATCTATTTCACACAAAGTTGCAGACAGCAGTAAACATTTTCCTTAATGAGTCAGAATGATTATCTTTAGTATTCAATATTTTTACTTTATTGGTTTTACTTAACATTTACATACAATGAAATACACATATATTAAGTGATAAGTTTTAACAAACATATACATATATACTTATGCACCTAAACCCTTAACAAGTTATAGACCATGAACTTTCACTCCATAAATTACTCTCAACTAGTCATTCTGACTATATATAGCACTAGTTAGTTCAATACTTTTTAATTTTCAATTATATGAATTACCACTGATTGTTTATATTGGGGGAAAACTGGACTTTTTCCAGATTGGGGTTATTATGAATAAACATGCTATGTACATACTTGTGGAAATCATTTCCTAGGATTCTTACAGTGTTTGGAGATAAATATTATTATGAATTGAGAATCTAAAGACAAGAATAAATAAACTTGCCTGTGGTCACACAAGTTCCAGCGGACTCAGAAAGTTCTCTGACATTAGTGATTTGTGTTCTGCTGTGTTCTACTCATGTCCAGGGCCTAAATGGTGCCAAGGATTTTATATTTTGTTATCCTATCTCCACTAGTTCCCTATATACTTTTTAAAAAAATATTTTAAAAGATGCATAGATTACATAAACTTTACACAAAAATTGCAGGGATTCCCATGTTCCCCACCTCCCATACCTCCCACATAAACATCCTTCATTAGTGTGGCACATCACATGCAATGGATATACACATCCTGGGGCTTTGCCACTAAGCATGGACCATAGTTCACATTGTAGAACACACTCTCTCCCATACAGTTCTGCATGTTATATGCTGATGTAAAATGGCCTATATCTGTCGTTATAATGTCACTCAGGATAATTCCCAAGTACTGAAAAAGCCCCTGTATTACAACTGCTTTTCCCTCTCCATGCCAAAAAATCATCCAGTGGCCACTGGCTCCACCTCAATGTTGTAATTTCTTCCATTGCTTGAATCACAATATGTCTACAACAAAATAACAATAAGTCCACTCTAGTCCATAGCTCTTCCCCCAATCCTGCGGAGTCTGGGATGGTGATGTCCACTCAACCTCCAAATGAGAGGGGACTTATAGCCCATGGATAAGATAGATAGGATTATCCAGCCTGCAGCTGCAGACTCTCTCCATTCCCTGGGATGGCTGTTGTCCATCATCACCTTCTTAAAAGGTGTCTTGGGTGAGTCCATTGAACTGTAAAGTAGGTTTTGTAGCTCCACCGACCCGGCACATGGGCAGGCCAAAGGCTCCAGTCTCTGGAAGTACACCTACAAACTTCAGCATCACATTTGAATAGAAGGGACTGATGGACCATGTGCAGGGAAGACTTATTTTGGTCCAACTCTTTCACTCACAGGAGCACAGATTCCAAAGTATAGCCCACTAATAAGACATCAATCTCTGGAGCTATCTCCCCCTTATATAGGACCTGGGTGTCTCCAGAGTCCTCAGGACCCCCTCTGTTTGGGGTGATATCCATTTTGGTGTTCTATGAGATTCTACTGAGTTGTGCACAAGCATTACCTCTGGGATGACCTCCCTACTCTCTTTGAAGTCTCTTAGCCATATGAACCCATTTGCCTTTACCTTTTCCCCCTTTTATTCAAGGTCTTTTTACAGTCATATTGCCAGCTGGCACTTGGTAGTAATCCCTCATTGCTAGGGAGGCTCATCCGTGGGAGTCATGTCCCAAGCTGGGGGGAAGGTAATGCATTCATATGCAGAGTTTGGTTTAGAAAGAGGCCACATTTGAGGAACAAGGAGGCTCTTACGTGGCAACCCTTATGTACCTCCTAACAATAGGCTGTTTCAATTACAAGAGCAAAACTTGTAAGGCTAGTCACCTATAACAAGAACCCATTTGTGGACCATTCTCCTTTGCCAGACACTGTTCCTGCACTTGGGGGACAGTTGCTGCTCCCTTGGAGGTTGTGGCAGAGCTCTCCAGGCTGGGAATTCAGTATTCTCTCATTTATTGAGTGATTGTCTACCCACTGTCACCATGCCCCACCCCTTGATCATTTGAACATTTTATATATCTTTTATGTGTATTTAGGTGAACTTCCTCCCATGAAACCCCCATTCCTGACACCACCCACCAATGATCCTCACCACCCCTCTTGTAACCCTTCTGTGATCCAAACCTTCCTTAAATATGAAGCCAATATAATAGCCAAATACTATTTATAGGGAAATGAAATAATAATGATAAGTTTAAATGTAAGAGATAAAACACATGGAAATTAAAAAAAAAACACAAAAAATAAAATAAAATTAAAGGATTAGGATATTCAAAAAATGGGAAAAAACAAACAAAAAAAATTAAAGCATATTTCCTTTTATCACTACATTATCAGGTGTCCAGTCTGTACCCTGACACCTTCCCCTCTCTCACTCCCCAGTGTCTCCCAAATTTTCATTTAATTTTCAAAGAAGTTTTAGGTCACAGCAAAGTCACACACAGAATACTAGAGACTCTCATATACCCAACCTCCTTCCCCTTTCCTCACCCCATATTAAAATCTTTTTATATGTGGATGGTAGGATTGTTATAACTGTTATACAGATAGTGAAACATAGCTATTAAACATTTCAATGGTTTACAGTATAGTTTACATTTAGATGGTGCCATTTAATAATTTTTGATGATATTTACCATGCCCTGTGTCCATCTTACATTCATTACTGTAAAGTAATGAATAACATTTCACCTGA
>JAQZBX010087466.1:0-12864 GCA_029593785.1 Cabassous unicinctus
TTCGTAACAGAATCTCACCCTGCATTAGAGTGACACTGTCAGATATAAAGGTTGAAGGCTTTAATTCTTTGCATCTCCCAAGTGAAGATTTGCTAAAAAAGAATGGTTTTACTAGTGCTGACTCAAAGGCAGTTTGTAGTGAAACTCTCTGCTCGCGTTGCCTCAAGGCTCTAGGAATCTGGGATCGCATGAGCCAGTCTATGATTTCTCACTACAGCTTGTTCACTGAGAAGGAAGCAGCACAATGTTTTGAGTCTTTACAGGGCAGTGGGTCTAATATTTATCATCACAATCAAGAGCAGCCTTCTTCACATCCTCTCTTCCTGAGGAATCTGTGTCCAGGTCCTGGTCAGGGTGAAGAGTAGGTTCCTGGCAGTTTCTTCTCATCTTTTCCTCTGTCTGCAAAATCACAATATGGAAACTTGAAAAGTGAGTAATAGCCCAGAGTTCTGAGTGTTATGCATGGTTCCATAGAGATGGTTTCCTTAGGTTTGTTCAAAATACTACCAGCTGCCACGTGTTTTGCATAGGTGTGGGTTCTGGAAAGAAAGAGGACTTTTGAGTCCACTCTGTGGCTTTGGGTGCAACATATTTTGAGAGGAAAACACCCCACACATCAAGAAATATAACTATGAGCACCTGATCACAGCTATTGGGTTCACTTCAACCATTAGTTATGATAAGTATTCTATGATTCTACCATGTGGCAAGGCTTCACCATCAAAGCCATTTTCCTTTTTCTTGCAACATTGGGCCAATAATGGCATGTTGACCTGCTATTGGAATAAGCTCAGAGTTCAGTTTCAGTCACATAGCAGTGACAGCCTTCTGATTTTTATAGTCCAAGTTAATAAATTTACCTCCTCTGTATTTGCATGTGTGGGATTAATACATATCTTACATCTATTTTGTTAGGAAGGCCAAAGTCACATAGTTGGGGGCAGAGGGAAGGAGAAAACATTACAAGCACAGAGGTTGTTAGAGAATCCTGGATTTGGGCTTTAGCTCTGGCACTTGGTACCTGTAGAACCTCAGAAAAATTACCTGGCCTACCTTATATGATCGTTTTAAGAATTGAATGAGATAAACCTGGTTAAGCTTTAACCCTGCTTGTCCTAAGGAAACATTAAGAAGTGATACCTAATATTAAGAAGTGGTAGTTCATCTTAGGAAGTGGTAGATAATAATTGTTGTTATAAAGCAAAGTTCTCAGTCCTGTATTTGGAATTGCATATTTCCAAATGTTCAGAAAAATCATATCTCAATATGTTTTTTTTTTCTTTTTGAAGCTGCCACGTAAGGATTATTAAGATAATATTAAAGCAAAATATTTTAATTCTGTGTCTTCTGGTAATTTTTATGCAACAGAAAAATATAGGAATTTAAAAATAAGTTCAATAAGACACCTCAAAATAATTCCTATCCAAAATGATAAAGTTACTTGTTAATCCTTTGATATCTTCAGATGGAATGAGACTGATACTCTTTCTAGGAAACAGACAGAAACAAGGCCAATATAGCATAGAGGAAAATACCCTGCTAGAAAAAACAACAAGCAGTAGAATTAAGTCCAATCCTTTGCAGGGCCACCGACTGGCTGTGTGATATGAGACAGATTATCTTCTAAATAAGAGAAAACATGCTCATGGGGCTAGTGGAAAGGCTGAGATCCATGTGGCACATACTATAATGCATACTCCGATTCTTCCATAATATGGGAGAAAAAGAAGTGTTGAAATTGAAAGTGATTTCAAACGGTTTATTCCAAAAACGGTTTGAATGAGACATCCTCACAGGGTGATGACAAAGCATGGATGACGACATCGATGGACCAGCACAGAAATGCTTAAAGGGAAAACCTCTCATTACTTTATTACTTTCGCCATCTCAACATCTGACAGCCTAGGTCAGATGTTAATAATTATTAAACCTTACACCCTCTTCATATCTCTTTGGATTTCAGAAAGAGGTTTAGACTTGTGATTTATAATCAGGGCTCTCCGTTACAAATTGTAGAAACCCCTGAGGATGGGGGTGAGGCTTTGAGGGGAAAAAAAGAAGAGATCGGGACATGGGGGTCTCTTGGAACCCTTCCACAAGGCTTCCCTTGGGTCTATGGTCTATGGGAGACCAAGGAATTCTCTGTGTGTGTGTCTCAGCCAGCTTTCCTCCGTGGGACTGCTGCGTTCTTGTCAATACTGCAGATGAGCCTCTGATTTCTCACTTTGAAGTGGGAAAAATAGCTCTGGGCAACTTCTTCCTAAGTGACATATCCTTGCTGTCCAAGACCAGGCAGCTGAAACAGCGGGCTCTCATAGCAGCAAGACTCTATTTCAAATGAGGAGATTCATTGGCCCAGCTTGGGTCAGGTGTTCCTGTCTGGCCCAATCAGTGTGGCCAGATGGGGTGGAGTTTCATTTTGTAAACATGGCTGCTCCCACTGTGACCGAGTGGTGAATATATGGAATTTGGAGTTTGACTCTGAAAATGTGTTTTCCTGATTGTGAGAATAGATGTGCCCATAGAAGTTGTTGTTTTGAAAGATCAAAGGAAGCCTCCTGTACAATTTGTTATTAAACAGCAGAATCCAAGATTACGCACGTACATTGGAGTTAACCTTTTCATATTAGAGTTTATTTGCTGTCCCCAAAACAATGCATTACACATTACTTCAAATGATATGAGAAAGTAAAGTTTGACTTTTCTTATAAAGAAAAGCTCTTTGTTAAATATCACACAAATTTAAAAGGATTGTACCAATTTAGAGTTTGCGAATTTTAGTAGGTACAAAAATCTCACTTTTGTAGTGTAGGCATGGAGTAGAAGTTCGTGATTGAGTAAAAAGAAGTTATTTTGCTCAGATACATACAGTAGACTCTAAACTAGAACCAGCAAGAAACCATAATTTTGGATAAGAAATAGGAAGTATAAATATAAAACCATATGGTTAAAGATTACATGGCTATCAGTGAAACTGATACATAGTAAGCATAAAATTAAGCTCCATATCATACCTTCAGTATTCTAAAAGTACAGACAGTAAAACTGAATGACTATTTGCTGAACATGATACATATTTTCATTTATAGAGGAATTAAGCAATTTTGCCTATTTTTCAACTGACTGAATTAAGTCGACTATATAGTATTTTGGTTAATTCCTGATAAATGTTTTCTAGTTGTTTGTTTAAATCTTTTTTTTTTTTTTCTGACTTTATCTTCCCATATAGGAGATGGCATCATTGAACCTGGTGCCTTGTTTTCAGAAGTGCTTGGAAAAAAACAATTGCCTTTTTCTCCCCCACCAGGGTTATGGAAATTCTGTACAAGATCCTTTATCCAAAATAAAACAGAAAATTACGTATGTGGATGAGTTTTGTTGTCAACTGCTGCTGATTCATTTCTTTCAATGATAGAATTGGCCAGGAATTTGGATTCAGTTTCTAACAGAATGCTAGTGTGTGGATATTCATCTTCATTTAAAAAAATCTCACGGGACTTGATACCTTCAGTTCCAAGATGTTTCTTGATCTAGAGGTACATGAGACAATTTGAAATTAGCCCTTGGAGCAGGCACAGTGCACACACATCCATTGCCCAGGGAAATTATAGATGAGTTGAGAGGTCCATGGTTAAACCAGCAGCCAAAGAGCCATGGCACCACTGATCCTATATAGCCTACAAAATGAGGAGTGAGACACGACAGCAGTATACAGAAGGTATAGTGACTTGAGTTGGCCAGAAATGTTGCCATTTTTTCCCTCCTCCTCAAGAGTTAGAGGCTCATGTAGAAACTCTGCAGTGTGTCACTGTTGCCACATTTAACAAGGTTGACCAGTGTTCCACATTCTCACGCATTCCATTTTGGATTATTCATGTGGCTGTTCTCAGCCCTCCCAGTGTACAAGAATGGGTTATGCTTCCAAATCCTTGCACTTCAAAGGAAAGACAAATCAGTAACTTCCTCTCAATCATAATATCTTCATTATCAATTTATCAATATTAATAATGATAATTACACATTATGTTCTGCTTAATACTGTCTACACACTTTGCCAATTACTTTTACAACAGCCCTACAAAGTTGGTGTCATTATTCCCATTTTGTAGAATATGAAACAGAAGCTCATGGAGGTTAAATAAGTTGCCAGCACCTCTAGCTAGTAAATGATGTAGTCAGGATTGAACGCAAATCCATCCAAATCCAAAATCTGTGTTTTCTTACTATGTTGTGTTTTCTTATTTTAATGGACTACATTTTGTGTTTCAGAAACTTGGGTTTGAGTGTCCATTTATAAAATATTTATCAAGTGCTTGCTCATAACAAGCACATGGTTGAGCAATATAGGTCATAAAAAGGATTAAAAAGGCTCGCTGCCCTCCAATAGGTCCTGCCCTCCTATTATGACATGTTTTGGCCTGGCATGCATGTATGCATGCACAACACGTCTTTCTTTTCTCTCATTGAAAAGAAACCTGAAATATGTAAACAAGTCCAAAATTGCCTTATCATCCATTTGGAAGATATCAAATGGTTGTGCAGAAGATATTCAAAGTGCCTGGTTCTGTACATTGAAAAACTGCATAAATATCATTCCTGACTCACTATTTTATCAAAATGCTTTGTATCAGACTGTCATTACACTGCATAGGTGCTTAGCCACAAAAGAAGAGTATCTTCATTTACAGAAATGAAGAAAGAAATGAAATTTTATTAGAAGGTTAGTAATTCACAATTTACCACTTCTTTCATGGTAATTGGTTCCATTTTTCATACATTCATTCATTGAAGATTATTAAGCCCCAGACACAGCATGGAGCATGGTCCTGGGTGCTAGTGGTATAGTGGTGAGCCTTGGGGTCATTATTCTCTCTAAGCTTAGTGCCTAGAAGGAGATATAGTCAAACAAACAGGCAATTGCAATGGAGTGTGACAGAGGTTTTGGTGGGGAAACACAGGATGTTACTGGATCCCAGAGGAGCAGCCACTTACCTGGTCCTGAGGTGAAAACACAGGTGATGAGGGAACAGAAAATCCTCAGGGGCAGGCAAGGGGAGTGGAGCTATGCTGCCAGCTGGAGCCTTGCAACCTCAGGGTGAATTCTGGTTTTATCTTCCCGGCATTCTGCAACCCTAAGGCCCTGTAAGAAGAGGGCTTAAAGGATCTGGTGCAGGCTTAGGCCCAGGTCTCTAAGACAGTGCTGCTCAGTCTCCGGTTGTAATACATGCCCAGAAGCCCTCCCCCAGCCCTCCCTACCCCCAGTAAAGGATGTACTGCCCAGCTGTCTTACCCCCTCCTGCAGGCCTCAGTGCAGAGAGGCCGCGCCCCTTCCCCAGTGACCCCCAGCCACTTATCACGGCCGGGTGTAATGGCCCCGACACCCTACCATTGCAGGGCCACGCTGACGTGTGCAGCAGGGTAGCATCTGGCCTTCATCACAGCTTAGCTCTCCCTCTGCCCATCCCTGCCCCTTGTCCACTCCAACTCTCCCTCCTCCACCCCTGATCCCCGTCCCTTCCTGCTGCAGGTCTTTCCAAAGGTGCTCCATAAACCCCTGCAGACTACACTCCATCTCTACACCTGCTCCCCGGGACCCATCTTGCCCCACTGGTTTTCGGATTCCTTACTTGACAAATAAACTTAGCAGCAGCCGCCCTGGTGTGTTGCCAGAATGAAATGAAACATGGAAAGCCGTTGAACCCTGGTGTAGACGCCTGCCTTTCCTCACCCAGGCTGTCCCTCCGAGCTCAGCTGGGACCAAGCACTCAGCACGGGAGGAAGATGCTGTCAGGTCCAGGCAAACGGGACTGGGGAAGGTTCTTTCTCAAGTCCCTATTGATTCTCTCAGACTGTCACTTGAAACTCTTTTATAAACACTGACTGGCTTGTTCTGTGTGCCTTTGATCCTAAATGTTTCCGCCCATCTTTGAGGACCTTCCATTCTGCATATTCAGAGACTCTGAATTCTATGGTAAATTGTAAGATAAACAAACTGAGAAAATCTTAGTGGCTGCTCACTACAGCATTATTTTCAGTAACAAAACAATGGACATGTGGTAAATTCTATGTAGATTGTGGCATATTCACGAAGGAATATTATACATCCCTTAAAATTATATTTTATGAGTTTGTGTACAAAATACGTTCATCATTTTTTATCCAAATAAACCAATTTTACAAAGCACTATGTATAATTTGACTCCCAACTCTATGGATAAATTAATAGATTGTGATGGGGAAATAGATACAAATAATTTAAAAGAACTATAAGAATACACATCGAAATATTAGGAGTTGTCATTGTCATCCATAGAAATGAGTGGCTTAGTTATTCCTTTATATTTATATGCATTCTCTAAATTTTCTACAGTGAATACATATTCCAGCACATATACATGTCATTTAAAAATAGAAAAAGTAAAAGCCCGAAGCCATTAAAAATTTTGCCTTGTTCGTTCTCAAACATTGCCCCTAATGGTTTTGTTACCTGGCAGCTTCACCCTGTTTCTTCCCAAGGAGGAAAAGGCAGTGTGGGGTTAGGTGAATTCCGTGAAGTCAGAAGGAAACATCTCCGTTGACAGCGTCTGCGCCTTAATTGGCTACAAAAAGAGCTGGTTAGCCAGGGGCAGACTGCATACTTCTGGACTTGGAATGGGGCCCAAAATCTCTGTTTATGTCTCTGCTACTATAAACAAACACCCAGCAAACGAAATCAGGTGGCCTCACCCTGAAGTTTGAGAGCATTGAACTTAAATGAGTTCTTACATTACTAAAACGCCATTGCATTTAGGAAAACAGACCGTCACCCGCACTGTTTTCCCCAAGCAAGCGGCTCCTCTGGGCTGTGCTGCTGCTGAGCCCCTCCCCCTTGCTGGTCTCTTTCCTCATGTCTGCAGAGGAGCACGTGGTTCCAGCGGTGATCCATCTCCACGCGTCTGGTGTCTTTAAGGCTTTGATGGGTGCTTGATTGTTGGCTACGGCTTATTTTTATCCCACAAAAATAGTGAATTGAGTACTTTTTAGCTACTCCTCTTCCATTGGAGTGAAGATATTGACTTCAGCAATAATTTGGCATCCCTAAGCTCATCATTGATGAATTCCGACTGTGGAGAGGCACCGAACTGAGTGAAGGATTTGGGGACAGCTGCCTTTTGAACCTGAAGACCCGGCACCAAGGATTTCTGACCTCAAATATCAATCTGGCATATAAGGGAGACCGGAGGGAGGCCCTCTTCCGGATCTTTCTAACAGAACCGAAAAAAATGCGTCTCCCAAATTAATTGGACAGGCAATGAGTGGCTTTGAGCATTTGTGGATTACAGCTGGTAATGCTGTGCAAGAAAACAGTGGGGGGTTTCAAGCCATAGGATTAATATGTCTCTTCAAATGTAATTAGTGGGTGAGTTAATGTATGGTGAGTAACCCTAGGTACAACTGTGGATCTTTGAAAATGATCATTTGCTCCCAGTCAAAAAAGCAGCAACCATGTTTGAAGCATGATTCACTGCATCTATGCCAAGCCACTCTTTTCAGCCCCCCCTCTAATCATGAGAAAAGTTAGCACCTTTTCAACAATTCCTAGCATTCACAAACTCTGAGGTATTAACCACACAATACAACTCATCCCTAGCTTTTAAAGGGACCTTCTGATGCAGTACCGCAGGCTGACAGTAGAGGTCAGCTGGAGTCAACTCGCTGAGAGGCTGCTCGCACTCTCCCAGCAATCTGCAGTCTAGTGCATTCTTCCCCAACGTGTTTATCTGATTTTAGTGTCCTCGCCTATAGCACTAATAGGGTTATTGGTAACTAGAGCTTTCCTGGCACTTACAGTTCAGTTTTGCTTCTAAGACAACGTATTCAGGAGTTCAACAATTAATAGTTCATCTATTAAGATACTAGGATTTCAGTAATAGATGCATTGGTGCTGATGGAGTGAAACCTGTGCCCAAACAGGGTGGCTCAAGGTGGAATATCTGCTATGTGGGAGGGGAGTCTGGCCATAAAACCCAGAATACAACACCGACCCCAAACAGGGGTGTGGAAAATGATTTATATACTACGCAGACCACCTGTAAGGTAGAAGACTCGGCAGCCATTAAAATTATTTTTCAAAGGAAGCCTTACGTGTTTTGACGTGAGAAGATGCCTGTGCTCTATTTTCGAGTGAAAAGGGTCTGCAAAGTATGATCTCATTGTGTGTATACATATATATATTCTTTTTAATATGGATTTTTAGAGTCCAGAACATAATAGTAATTATCTTAGGGGAGTGAGGTTGTGATGAGTTCCTAAGAATGGTGTATGTTTATATATTGTTTGCATTATTTGCAAATGTGTATTCTTTTCATAATTAAAAAAAGTTTTCATTTTAGATAAAAGAGAAAACATCACCTTTCTGATGACTTCCCAGCTCCTTCCCTCCTTTCCCCACGAGCCACACCTCCATTACCCTCTGCTCATGTGACAGTCTAGTGGTCCTTTCATTTTTGCCTTCCCAGCTGGAGGGCAAGCAACTCAAGGTCAGGGGCTGAGTCTTGTCTGCTATGTGGCCCCAGTACCTGGCGCAGGTCCTGATGTGGGCAGGCATCCTAACAATGTCTTATGAATGAGCGAAAGGAATGGAGGACGTGTGGAATCCATACCAGGTCTGGGGTGTGAGCTCTCCTTTCCCCCACAACCCCCACCTAAGTCCCTCCACTGGAGCCGCATTTGTGGGCATCCTTGTTTCTCATGTGCACAGCCTCAGGGAGGATGCTGTGCTGTCACTAGACGACAGCGTTGGTGTGATCAGCCTAGGACATATCTGGGTGAGGCAGGTGCAGGAGTCACAGATGAGCCACAGCCCTTGTGGGCAGGACAGGGTCCAGGGCAAGTTGGAAAGTTGCTCCAGCTGGTTTCCATCTCTGGGTTCCATGGCTTACCCCAGCAGCCTCCAGCTTCCAGTAGATTATCTTTGGACTCTTCCTGCTGCAATGAGAGTGCTTGGGCACTCTAAGTTTTCCCTTAAAACTAGCAACCCTGCCTACTTTCAAGAATTTGTTCAATGAAAACAGTCTGTAAAGATACATGTGCATTGATATGGCAACATTGAGGGAAAAATCCAGAAATTGCCTCAATGTCTGTCAATAGCGCATCAATTAAGCAAATTAAAGAAATTAAATAAATACTGGAAAACTCCGGGGCGTGACAAAGATGATGGCTCTCAACATGTAGAGTGCATAAGAATTAAAAACAGATTCTTTAGTCCTTCGACAGTAGGACAGTATTTTAATTCAGTCGAATGAGGGGTCCAGGAATCTGCCTTAGCAAAATGCAGCTCGGGAGATTCACTGTACATATCATGGGTATCCATCTTAGAGAAACACTGATGCAGCTGTATGTGAATGGACATAGAAAGTAACAATTGCAGAAAGAATTGCAGAAAGAAAAAAAAAAAAAATCCATAGCCCGTGAAGGCACAGGAAAATATCTGAAAGAGTACAGATCCAAATGTTTGCTTCTGATGGCAGTATTTAGAGGAAAATGTTTGCAACTTATTCAGTTTAAAATTTTTTGCTTACCTGTGTTTTCTAAACTTTTAACAAGAAGTTTGGGTGGCTCGTGTAAAAAGGAAATGATAAAATCCAAAACCAAAAATCACTGTCTTGCTTTTCCGGAAGTCATTGTCGCAATGCCAGCCAGACCTGAGCAGTGATGGGGCGTGGGGGTGGTGGTGCCTGGGCTTCTGAAGAGCAAGTCTTTGATCCCTCCCTTCTCTCAAGGGTGAGCAGGGGCCCAGTGTTCCTCACACTCCCCTTCCTTAGAACACAGTGTTCCCAAGTTGAACACGGGGCTTCGGTTGTTATTGTTTTAGTAGTGACTCTTGTCCTGAATCACAGAAAAATGAAATTAATAGATTTTTCTCAATTTTTTGTTTTTTCGCCTGTGATGCCTTTGTAACACCTGCTACGTGGAATAAGAATAAGCCTGAGGTGTAGAGTATAAGGTGGTATCATTTAGGCACTTTAAGTTGTACCTATCGGGATTTCCAAGTGATCCCCACATTACAAAAAAGCTCAGACCTTCAAGGCTCTCTGACATCTGACCCATTTGCCACCCACCAGCATAATAGAAAGAGTGCATTTTGGAAATAGAAATCAAAACACGAATTCCAGTCTCCACGCTGTCTGAGTAATACGGGAAAAGAAGTGAACTTACCTTCCCGAGCCAGTGTCGCCTCTATATAAAGGCTAATTACACGTATTGAAAGAATTTTTATCAGAATTAAATGGGGTGATGCAAACCTCTTGGCTCGTGCTCTGGTCCTGAGTGGGACCTCAGGAATTGTGGGGTCCATTCCTTATCCTTCGGGTCGAGCCCTGCCTCCCACAAGGACAGCATCTCTGCTGGGTTAAAGTTTGCCAAGGTGACACAGGTGGAAAGCCCTCCATGTCTCATTCGTCAAACTGCAGGTACACCCGTCGGCACTGCCCGCGCCTTCTCCACCGGCCTCGTTCTTACCTGCTTTATTTTCATCCCATATCCTTCTGTTTATCCAGTCTGGGTGGCTTCTGCAGTGAATGAATCTGCTCTCCACACCTCCCCGCTTCTCTGCCTCAAGATGTTATTTATTGAACAGGGAAAGAAAAGGAAGTGCTTCCACGTGGGTTTCTCTTGGGGCCCTTTAAGTCTTGGCAAGGGGAAGGAAGGAGGGAGAAGCAGGCCATTCCTGATTTTCCCAGAAAATCAGCCTGCCTGGAAATGCATCTTCTAATTAGGAAAAGAGCTGGACACAGGGGAAGGAGTCAGTAAAACCCAAGGGCTGTCCCCTCCAGAGCCAGGAAAACAGAAGGTGGGATTTAAATGCCAGGGGCAAAGGTATGCTAAATACACAAGACAATAGAACAATGCAGGATGCGACCAAGAGCCACCTTGGCTTACCAGGGTGGTTTTCTCTTCATCTCAAAGCATGTTTGGTTACCTGAGAAGGTCAGAGAAGAGAGAGATCAGGACCTATCTTCTTGTGGGATCTTCAGGCATTTCTATGCCGTTGTCCACCACACTGAAAGCTCTCGGGAACTCAGGATGGCCATGGCAACTTACAGGAAGGCGTGAGGTTGAGGGAAATAAAGATCCAGGGCCAGGTGAGAGGAGTTGAGCCGGAACCTGGCCGGGGTGGAGACAGGCAGGTCTGTGAACCACAAGGAGGGGAGTGTGGCCTCAGGGCAAAAGGCAGTAAAAAGCTGGTGAAGTCTACAGAGATGTTGGAAAGTGTGCCAACCGGGAGACATTTTTTGAGCGTCACTACTTGACTTTGCAAACGTCAGTATTGCAAACAGATTCTGCCAAGTGGGTTATTTTTTATTGTTATTTGCAGTCAACATAGAGCAAAGGGGACTTTTCAAAAAAATATTAACTCACTGGGCCAGGAACCAAAACTATCACCTCGTCAAAGTTTGTGTGCAGCCATTATATATCTTGTCATAACTTAAAAATTTATGCGGGAGAGAGTGTAGACTGCAATGTAATCTGTGATGCATGCTTAGTGGCAATGCTCCAAAATGTGTTCATCAATTGTAACAAATGTACCACACTAATGAAGGATGTTGTTAATGTGGGAAAACGTGGGAGGGGTTGGGAGTGGGGCATATGGGAATCCCCTGTATTTTTTATGTAACATTTATGTAATCTAAGTATCTTCCTTTTTTAAAATAGTATATTTTTTTAAAAAACCTGTGTGCATCATAACCAAGTCTTGAATTGATGATTCATAGAGCACTGATTAATATTTTTGCTTTATGTGGACACTTATGTAAAACATTACATCCCTGGGGAGCCTTGAGTTAGCGTCATTGAGAAAAAGTAGCCATTCCGTATTTGGATATGAAAAGAAAACCACCACGGCCTTTCCTTCGTCATGTTATTAAATATCCTGCAGTTGGCTTTTATTCTCATTTGATACTTGCTTTTTCTGAGGAGTCAGCACTTACCTGCACCAGGTGAACACCGGGCCCTGTTCTTGTCAAAGGCAGTTGCAGACATATAGTGAACAGCAGTCAGAAATACTCTGAGCCACAAGAATTTATGTCTCGTGTCTCCCACAGCTGCAACTGCAGCTTTCTGTTCACACATTCCTTCTTTATATCTTAATAATTCTGATCTGCCTCCAGCCCTCTGAGCCTTGACTAAGGATCCAGCTGGCTTTGTAAGGTCCCCGAAGATGTCTCATCTCACCCTATCAGGAGTTGAGGAGACTGGTTAAACATTCATGTCAAAAAGGGGGACAATGCTAACTCACGGATCTCCCGGGGTGCAATTTCACACACTGGGCTGTTCAGGGAGGGGTGGGGGAGGTTTCCCAGGATTTCCTGAATCCTGCCCCTTCAGGGGCTGGCTCCAGCCACACGCACAGCTAACTGCCAGAATCTGTGGCCTTTGTGGCTTTTCTCAGGTCCCAACTCCAGTGTAATGCTTCACGCGACAGTCAGCTACCTCTTGGGACTGAGATGTATTGCTGCACCCCTAACAATGGCAGGAACACAAAGGACTCCCGAATTACGAACTTTCTAAAGCCAGACCCTGTGCTAAGTGCTCTGTTTGTCCCATTTCACGTAATCTTCTTGTAAACTTATTCTTTAAAAAACGAAGGGACCAAGGCACAGAGAGGTTCTTTAACTTGCCAGAGGTCACCCAGAACTCAAAGGGAGAAATGAGGATTTGAAGCAGTCTATCTGCCCTCAAAGCCCTTGAGCTATAACCATTGTTATCAATGTTCTTTGAAAAGCACAATCATAAAGATCGTGGATCATGAGAGCTGAAGATGAGGGATCTGAAGTCTCTCCAGAGTCACAGGGCCAGGACTTCTAAAGCTAGTTCTCTTCTATA
>JAQZBX010087467.1:0-12864 GCA_029593785.1 Cabassous unicinctus
AAAAAAAAAAAAAAAGAACTCAAAATGGATCAGAGACCTAAATGTTTTAACATTTAGCAGGACCATAGAACTACTAGAAGAAAATGTAGGAAAACATCTTAAAGACCTTGTAGTAGGTGGTGATTCCTTGGACCTTATACCCAAAGCACGTTCAACAAAAGAAAAAAATCAGTAAACTAAACAGTTTTGCACATCTTTTGTCAAAAGGGTGAAAAGGCAGCTGACTCACATGAAAGAATGCTCAACTTCACTAGCAATTAGGGAAATGTAAATCAAAACTACAATGAGATATTATTTCACATCTATCAGAATGACCACTATTAAAAAGACAGAGAACTACACGTGTTGGAGAAGATGTGGAGAGATAGGGACACTTATTCGCTGTTGGTGGGAATGAAGAATAGTAAAGCCACTGTGAAGGACTATTTGGCAGTTCCTAAAGAAGTCGAATATAGATTTGCCAAGTGACCTTGCAATACCACTACTGGGTATATACCCAGATGAACTGAGAGCAGTGACATGAACAGACACCTGCACACCAATGTTCACAGTGGCATTATTCAGAATTGCCAAAAGTTGGAAACAACCCAGGTGTCCATCAACTGATGAACAGATAAACTGTGGTGAAATTACCAATACTGTAGGGAATAGACTTATGGGCAAAGATTCCCAGCCTAAGCTGGCCCTACCACCCAAACAGACACTAGTCAGAAGACCAGGGCTGGGTTAAGCTTTCCCAAGAACTCAGGAATTCAATAAGAATTAATAGAATAAATAAGAATAAGAAGAATTAATTATTGAGGGCAGAAGGAATTTATGAGGGAAATCTAATTGTAGTTTTTTGTTTTGGAATAATGTTGATATTTTTTCTAACCTTCAATTTTCTTATGAGCATATGAGGAAGTCTTTTACTTTCTTCTGGGTTTCTAACCCTCAGTGTAATAGACTGTTCCTGTGCAAAGTAAAATGAAATACTCTTTGAATGATACGTGGGGGAAAAAGAGGGAAAAAAAGTTTAAAGATAGAAAAATGTTTGCAAAGGAAGTAAGCATGAGAAGATTGTACAGTCTGGAAATGGCAAAGTAATTTTGTGAGACTGGAGCTTAGATTTCATGTTGAAATACAATTAAAAGAAAGCATCATCAGCCTCACCTGAGACTTTGTTAGAACTACAGCTCTCAGACCTCACCTCAAAACTACTGAATCAGAAACTTTGGGGCTGGGACCCAGCCAATCTATGTCTGAACAAACTCTCCTGGTGATTCCGCTATATCCGTAGGCTAAGGAATTAGGATTTAATTCTTTGAGCTCCTGCTGCTGGGAGAATAAAGGGAGTCCTGACTACTTTTCCTAATGTTAGGTCTCTCTATAGCAACGGTTTTGAAACCTCAGTGAATAAATGTAGCCCTTGGGGAGTCTATCCATTGCATCAAGGCGCACCCTCCCAGGACTAAGATGAAGGTCAGGGACAACAAGAGGTACCTTTCTCTCCACCCTGGCCCAACCTGTATCCACTTCTCCCTGCTCTCCATTCACACCTCCTGCCACCACCCCACCCAGCCATTTCCAGCTTTTGCTTTTTGCAATCCTCAACCAGGAGGGCCCTTCTGACAACATATGCCTAAGCAGCAGGTATCACCTCCTTGGCTACTGCTCAAAGCACAGGAAACGCTCCTCCCTCTGAATTCCTTCAGCCCTTACCAGGCATAACACCATTTTGGATTTGTCAAACTGTTATTTATATGTGAATGCCTGTTGTACCCAAATAACCATGAGTTATTTTAGGAGAAAGGTCACATCTAATGCTTTTTTACAACCGCCAAAGAAAAACTGCAACTATCAAGAAAGCTGTCAATTGACATAAAACTTTTTTTTATTCTTTTCTCTGAGCTTTTAAAATTGGAACATGCAATAGCTAAAAATTATTTAATAGACAACAAAAACTGAAAACAATCACCACACTTATGCACAATATGAAGTCAGAGAAAGTCAAAGATAAGATTCATGGGACTACAAAGTCAGTCCTGATTTCAATAAATTACATGTACAGTATAATGAAAATGTAACCGCCACTCACTCACTAACCCACTTTTCAGAGAAGTCCCTCACTTACTGGTTTGTGGAAATTTCTAGAAGTTTCTACTTCCCTTTCATTCAAAAACCCACCTCTTCATATATATTCAGAGGTGGCTTGCTGCCATGCAAGATAACTTACTGTTTCTTCTCCCCCTTGCAGTACCTGCTAAAGCCAGCTCCATCCGGTTCTAGTCACAGAGCATGCTAGGCCTCCATTTTAAGACCAAGTATAATTGCAAATGAACATGCTCCATTTAACTCTGCCTTTCCCAAACTGGACTAGCCTACAAGATCTCACCCCATCCTTAACCATGGCACTTAGCTGCCTTTCCCGAAACGGACTGGCCTATAGTACCTCAGCCCATCCTTAGCCATTCCCTTATGCCTGCCTTCCCCGGGTGGTATAAAACCCCAGCGCCCATTTTGTTCAGGGAGACTAATCTGAGGCTTGCCTCCAGTCTCCTTGCTGGCCAACTATGCAATAAACTCTTCTTGAAATCCTAGTGACACGGTATTGGCTTCTGTGCGCATCAGGCAAACAAATCCACTTGGGTGGTAACAGAAATAGCAATAAATTTTTTTCAGACAACCTGGGTTCAATTCCTTAATATATGTGCAAACTGTAGCCTGCATTTTTTGGCAGAGTTGTTGATAATTAAAGTAAATGATGAAAAAGCACTTTCAAGGAAAGATAAAACACATAAACAAAATACTGGCTGATATTTCTGCTATCTGCAGATTGAAAAGGTTTACAGTAGATGACTTAGCTTATGATACTTAATTTCTTCACACAAGGCTAGCCCCAGACAAAAATTTAAAATAAGCTTAGCCTCCTAACTAGCCTCCAAACGTTCCTATTCCCTCCTCTATTTTCCCTCAAAATAATAAAATACAAGCAACCATAAATAGGGTGTTAATAAGAACATTCACTCAAAACAGTAAAAGACTATACCCCAGCCTCCCCCAAAGCTGTCTCTGTGGTGTATGACTCCAAAAGCAAACATGCATGGTTACTACAAGGGAGCCAGTAACCACTTCCTTGCAAAAGACGTAAGGTAAGTTCATCCCAGGGGAATGGGCAAATGATTAGAAGCCAGTATTTCTCAGTAAAAGGTCCAGAAACAAACTCGGAAGGAATCAATGCCCACCCAAGTGTGATCATATGTGGAAGAAAGTAATCAATCCCTTGGGGAAAAAACTGTAAAAAAAAACTGTGTACTTAAGAAACTTCTACTCTAATCTAGATTTCCTTCACAATTAGCTACAATACACCTAATACATAATGCAAATAATCTTAAACACTGAACTTGGTATGCATAAATATATGTGTGAATAATTTTCTAATACTAAAAAGTACATATCATACCACATACACAAAAAGAAAGTTTTACTGAGTGCCAAAAAATGACCCCAAAACACCCATTCAGTTGGGACCTACATAAAGGACAATTTTGTTTTTTTAAAACAATATGAGATTTTTTTCCCTTTTGCGGCCATCGCTGAAGCAGCAGCGGCCAAAATGAAGTTCAATACCTTCATGACTTCTGATCAAGCAAGAACCATAAAAGCCATTTCAATGCACCTTCCCACATTCGGAGGAAGATTATGTCTTCCCCTCTCTCCAAGGAGCCGAGACAGAAATACAATGTTCGATCCATGCCTATCCGAAAAGATGATGCAGTGCAGGCTGTGCGAGGACACTACAAAGGTCAGCAAACTGGCAAAGTAGTCCAGGTTTACAGGAAGAAATATGTCATCTATATCGAACGGACGCAGCAGGAGAAGGCTAATAACACCACTGCCCATGTGGGCATTCACCCCAACAAGGTGATTATCACTAGGCTAAAACTGGATAAAGACTACAAAAAGATCCTCAAACGAAAAGCCAAATCTCGCCAACTAGGAGAGGAAAAGGACAAATATAAGGAAGAAACAATTGAGAAGATGCAGAAAAAAATCTTATGTACAACTTCCATTAAAAACTGCTAAAATGGGGGGCAGATGTGGCTCAAATGGTTGGGCATCCGTCTGCCATATGGAGGGACCTGAGTTCGATCCCTGGGACCTCCCGGTAAAATTTAAAAAAAAAAATATATATATATATAGAAGGCGCATGGGCTGCCAGGCTGTGTGCCGGTGAGCCGCCAGGCCCCGGGAGCCATGCAGCAAGATGATGACATAAAAGGAGAGAGAAAAGATGAGATGCTCCAAAAGCTCCAAAAACCAGGAGCCAAGGTGGCGCAGAGGGCAGAACACCTCTCTCCTACATCGGAGGTCTCCAGGATCAAATCCTGGTGAAGACTGGAGGAGGAGGATGAGAAGAGATGAAACAGACACAGAGAATTGCCCAGCGAATGGACACAAAACAGCAAATGGGGAAGGGGGAGGGGTTAAAATGGATCAAGTAAATAAATAAATCTTTTTTAAAAAAACTGCTAAAATGAAGGGAAAAAAATATGTAAGATTTTTTTTTTTTATTCTGACCACATGATTTTTAAAAGAACAGAGAACAAAACATTATTCATCAAATATAAACAATAAAAAATATATTTTGGGTTTTTCTATGTAATTAGGTTTTCTCAGAGTCATCTCTTAGAATTAGAGTTCCATGGAAAACATTTTAGGAAACATTTTAATTCAACAACAAATACTGGAGGGCTGGGAAGAAGAATTATAAAACTTTTAAAAATATACAGAATTGAGAGCCGATGGGGCTCAGTGGTTGAGCGCCAGCTTCCCGCATACAAGATCCCAGTTCAATCCCTGGCCCTGGTACCTCGAAAAAAAGTACTGATCTACACCAAAAAAAGGGGTGTGGGGGGAATGGGGATGAACACAATAGCATTACACAGTTAAAGAAGCCAGATACAAAAGTATATATACTAAATGATTCTATTGACATGAAGTTCTAAAATAGGCAAAACTAATCTACAGTGGAAAAAGATCAGACTAGTAGTTGCCTTTGGGGTAGCGGGAGCAGGGACTGGCCAAGAAGGGGCAGAGGGAACTTTCTGAATGAGAGTAATATTGCACGAGGTTAAGGCTACACAGGTTACGTTTGTCAAAACTTGTGGAATGGTAAGCCTAAAATATGTACATTTTATTATGCACAAACTTTACTTCATAAATAAAAACTAAAAATTAAATGAGTTAATGATATGCATAAAGAGTTTAACAGGGACAGGTAAGATGGATGGACAGAAGAATGGAGAGTCAGGGACATCTGTGATATACAAGTGTAATGAAATGCTGGTGGTAGAGATGGGGGGGTGAGGCTATTCACTGTAAAAATCTTTCAATTCATCTGCAGGTTTGGAAATTTTCATAACAAAATATCAGAATAACTGGAGATAACTTTGCTAGATGCTGTAACTGAAAAAATATATTAATGCTTACATAGTCATACTTTGCATTCTTTTAACTTTTCCACTCATTTTCCAATGTACTTACAAGTGGACAATATTCCAATTTTGTTTCACAATGAGGAAAAATAGCTACCTTCTAGAGTATTTTTATCCATCTATATGACCTCCAAATAGACTAACAAATTACAGCAGTGGTTCTCAACCAGGACTTTTTACAAAAAAGTCCCAGGAATATAACCCCAAGATTCAGATTTAATAGGTCTAGGATGGGTACAGGTATCCATTTTTATAAGTCTCAGTGGTGACTGTGATACCCAAAGTGAAAAACAATTGAATGATAGCGTCTTATTGAATTTTCCTAGCTACAGGACTAAATAAAATTGTTCATTGGTATTTCTTTGCTTAGAAGATAAACACAATAAAATAAAGAAGCAGATCCAGTCTACAGGCCAAACAATTCAAACGTCTTATATTCTCCCAAAGAAGAGTCATACAAGTAAAATTTCAAGAACCTTATTAAAATAATCACTATTTATAGTTAACCAAGAAAAGATCTATTTTGAAAGAAATATCTGGAGTTTCTACAAGCTGCAAACATCAGAGGAAAGACACGACAATTGAATTGTAGTTTTGCAATTGAATTGTAGCTAATTGTGAAGGAAATAAAAATTAGAGAAGTTTCTTAAGTATAGTTTTCTTTGCTGTACGCATTTTCCCCAAGGGATTGATTACTTTCTTCCACATATGATCACACTTGGGAGGGTTCACTGCTGTCAAGCATTGATTCCTTCACAGTTTGTTTCTAGACCTTTCACTGGATTTCACATGGAACAATGAAATCCAAGGAGTTTATAATATTAACTATAATTTTAGACCATAATCCCCAAAGTGAAAACAAAACTTCAAAAAACTATGCTCAAACATTCTTATTCCTAAAGCACATTCCAAAATTTTTGGAAAATGCACTGTATGAAAAAATTATGTATGAAAAATACTAAAGGCTCTTACCTTTTCTAGGAGGGAGCTCTCCATTCTGTGTTAATTCCGTTCCAGTATATATAATTTCTCCATCTTTAACCATTTCATTCCACAGACCACAGAGTCCATCTCTTGTGAACGCAAGCTAAAATAAGATAAGTTTACAGAGTAATCATACTTGTATTGCAATTCTTAAAGAATGATATGAACAAAATTCTCATTTCCCTCTTATTCAATCATTCAACATTTAATGAAAATCATCCAAGAAATACAGCTAAGTGAAAAAGGCACAGTACAGAATAGTGTATACACTATGCTAATTTTTTTTCTTTCAGGTACCAGGGCTGGGGATTGAACCTGGGACCTCATGTGCAGGAAGTCAGCACTCAACCTCTGAGCCATACTGGCTCCCCTGAGATGGTTTTTTCATTTGTTTGCTTGTTGCTTGTTTTTGTTTTTAGGAGGCTCTGTAGACCGAACCCAGGACCTGCCATGTGGGAATATGCCAGCTTTTGTGCAAGATATTAGGAAAAAGGTACACACACACACAATGGAAGGATAAACCAGAAACAACACTGATTACCTATGGGGAAACAGGGAGGGAAAAGGGAGTAAAAGACAGGAGGGGCAAATGAAAGTAAGATTTTAAGTACATCGTATATATTACTTCTAAAACATGTAAATGGTTTTCATCTTCAAAAATTAAAGTTAAATCATAATAAAAGCAAAATGTACAACTGGAAACAAGCAAATTAACATGTGTTTCAGAGAGAAAACAACTTAAAGGGACTTTCAAACTGTACATTATTAGTGGGATATAATGTAAGGGAAAAAATTCAAACTTGGTTCATTGGTCATATTGATAATCATAATATTGATATTGTAAATTTAAAACAATTTTATACATATTGTCTGATAAAACAAGTATGTTAATGTAACTAGAATCTAAGGTTTTAGGCGTAAAAGACACAAAAATGAAAGAAATTTTAAAAAACAATTTGATTTGGAAACATAAACATGAACTTTAGTTTTGAATATATTTGCTTGCTCCAACTTTGGAAAAGACCGAGAATCAATAACACAGTAACAGCAATGAGTATATCTAGCACTCAAGATATCGGTTTCTGTGTACCATTTCCCACTAAAAGGAACCAGGGCTCTTGAAAGAAAAGGCTGATTGCAGGGCAAAGGCAGAGGAAGTGAGCCTGGAATATCTTGTTTGCTCAACAACTAATCCAGACTTCTACTTGCCAAATCTGAAACAGACTGCAAAAGTACATAAAGGGGAGTGGATATGGCTCAAGCGATTGAACGCCTGCTTCCCACATAGGAGGTCCCAGTTTCAGTCCCCGGTGCCCCCTAAAAAAACAAACAACAACAAGCAAACAAATGAAAAAACCAACTCAGGGGAGCCTATAGGGCTCAGTGGTTGAGCACCAACTTCCCACATACAAGGTCCCAAGTTCAATTCCCGGCCCCAGTACCTCAAAAAAAAAAAAAGGAAATAAAAACTCCATGAATCGATCTTTCTTATCAAGCAAAAAACAAAAATGAAGTCCTCACTTGTCAGTATTAAGTCAGAGAAGGCTTCCCAGAGCCAACAGTCAACACAGAGCAGAGAAAGCAGGTAGAGAAAAGAACCGTTTGCAGGTGCCAAGAAGGGAACCATTCTGAAAACTACAGGTGCAATAGGAGCCCTCTATGTGACCCAAAAGACATTCAGCATAAACCACACTCATAAAGCATCCCTAGTTTCCAGGCTGTTTCTTTAAAATGGAACAAGAATTTAAAGATACAGTGTGATGCAATCTCAGTACAGAATTCTTCTAGATTTTATGACTTTTTCCCTAATCCTTTAAAGTTCTCTCTCACCTAAACTGCAGGCAATTTTTTAGCATCTCACTTTTATCCAAACATTTGTGCTAGGCAAAATTCTAAGATGGCCCTCAAGATCCTCATCTCCTGGTGGGCATGCCCTCCATAATCCCCTCCCCCAGCGTGGGTGGACTGTGAATATAATGAGATTTCACACTCATGATTAGGTTTGATATCCTCATATAGCAAAAGTGAAGGAATTTTGCATATGTAACTAAGGTCCCAAATCAGCTGATTTTTAGTAAACCAAAAGGGAGATCTTCCTAGGTGGCCCGATTAAAGGTAAAAGTCCTTATAAGAGGGACAGGAACCCCTCCTGTGAAGAGATCCTTTCTTGCCCGCCTTAAAGGAACCAGCAGCCATGTTGCGAATTACCTATGAAGAGAGGCGGGTCTAGAACTGAGGGCTTCAGTCCTTTAACCACCAGGAGTTGCACTATGCCAACAACCTGAACGAGCTAAGATGAGGACCTGGAGCTCCAGCTGAAAACACAGCCTGCGCAACACTGAGTGCAGCCCAGTGAGAACAGAGAACCCAGCTATGCCATGCCCAGACTCCTGACCCACAGAAACTGCGAGATTACAAATGTGTGTTGTATTAAGCTGATAAATGTGTAGTTAGTGACTTGTTGCATGGCAGTAGAAAACTAATACAGCATTCAACTAAGTTCTGTAGAAGCAAGAGCTCTCTTTCAACACTCTCAACTGTTCATATTACTAACAAGATAACTGGCATTAAACATACTTGGGACCTGAAAAATGAAAAATAAAAAAAATTTAAAAATGCTATAGGTATCAACTAGCAGAGGAGGAAAAAACTTCTTTCTAAAGAGTGAACGAGGGCATTCAGGGCCCCTGAGGTTTTAATGAGGGAATGTAAAGGTTTGGCTCATCTGCTTATTCAGTTAAGAGGAGGGGCAAAAAAGAAGCTGCTGCTGTGGTTCAGCCCAATCCCCACATGGCAGCAGCAGTGCATACAAGGCTGGAAGGCAAACAGAGCCACCCCAAAGAGCCTGCTGTGTGCTCCACAGGTTACGGGCCTTGTTTAGGCACTAAAGGAAAGGAATGGTCTATGCCTTAAAGTAGTAACTCAGTACCAATGTAATGGATGGAGAGAAAGGAGGATGAAACTAGAAACCAGAAAATGAATTAGGAGCCTATTGCCAAGAGTCCAAAAATCAAGGGATGAGAGCCTAAATAGACACAGAGAGTAGAGATTTAAGAGATCATGTGACAAATTAGATGTGAAGGAGGAAAAGAAGGATAGGAAACAGACTAGGAATTGAGAGAGAACTCAGTTTTAACCACTGAGATTTGCACTAACTACTGAACATAAACATGGAGAGTCCCCACTTTCCACCCCCAAACACGCAAGCTGGAAATAAAAATCCAGGTCTTAGCACTGAGTTCAGGGGTCGAGATGTAAATCTGGAAGTCATTATTGAACGAGTTCCACATAATGGCCTGAAGACTATGCCAACACCTGAAGACTATGCCAACGAAGAGTGGGTAGAAGAGGGTGGACCAAAGTCCTCAAGCCTGCCTGACACTGGGATTACCCAAGAGCAGCTAAACACACTGTATGGCTGCATCCAGTCATCAATATTTTTCCAAATTCCTCAGGTGCAGCCAAGGTTGACAAAATTAGTGTTAGAGCTATTTAAAAGAAGTGAAAAAAAGAGCCAAAAGCTGAAAGCTTTCAATAGGCCAAGGAAGAACCCCAGAAGAGGAGACAAGAATTATATCTTTCATCACTTGGATAGTGTCAGGAGGGAAGGGATAGGACAGAAGGTTTGTGGAGTGATAAGGAATGTTTTTGGAAAGTGGAGACCTGATGCATAAGATGGTGCAGAGGAAGCAGCCAGTGGAAACTGGAGGGTTTTGGGGGTTTATTGGGTTGGGTTTTCTTTAGATTTTTGTTTTTGTTTTTATTTTAAAGATTTATTTCTCCCACCCCCTCCCCCCACTGTTGTTCGCACTCGCTGTCTACTCTCTATGTGCGTTCGTTGTGTGCTCTTCTTTTTAGGAGGCACCAGGAACCAAACCCAGGACCTCCCATGTGGTAGGCAAGTGCCCGAATGCTTGAACCACATCCACTTCCCGAAACTGGAGGTTTTAGGGAACACATATGGAAACTAGGCATGGACTCAATCAAGACAACTCCAAGAACAGGGGTTGAGGATCTTAAAGGAATTCGGAGGAAAGAGGAATATTACTGAGGTAATAAAGCAAAGCAATCTTTGTGGAGAAGGGTCTGGAAAGAGCTGCACTGTCAACAGGCAGAAGTGAAGCCCAGTGGGAGAGCACTCCAGGAAGATACTGGGAGAGGTACAAAAGATCTTGAGGAGAATAAAGCCTGGGAATAACTGGAAAATATTCATGGCATTGGCAGGAACAGAGAATTGTAAAGGAAATGAAGTAAAAATCACTTTAATTTGTAAATTAAGAGCATTGTACGAGTGTTTATAATTAGCTCATTCTCATTAGCAACTAACTTACATAAAAGTTCCCAATGGGTGAAAATAAAGGTCTTTAAATTTTCTTTATTCAAGCAATGGAAGAAATTATAACAGTGAGGTGGAGCTGGTGGCCACTAGACGCTTTTGGGGCAGAGAGGGGAAGGGCAGTTGTAATACAGGGACTTTTTCAGGACTTGGGGGTTGTCCTGAGTGACGTTGCAGCGACAGATATAGGCCATTTTACATCAGCATATACCATGCAGAACTGTGTGGAAGAGAGTGTGGTCTACGATGTGAACTGTGGTCTATGCTTAGTGGCAAAGCCCCAGGATGTGTATATCCATTGCAGGTGATGTGCCACTCTAATGAAAGATGTTTATATGGGATGTTGTTGGAGGTGTGGGAGGTGGGGAACATGGAATCCCTGTAATTTCTGTGTAACATCAGGTAATCTAAGCACCTTTTAAAATATATATATAAAAAAAAAAATAACATTTATGTAAGCAAATGCACATATATGCACATATATTTATATATCATTTTACAAATATTGGTTTGTATTGTGAAAAATTTGATTTTTACCCACAATAAAAAAAAAAATTTTTTAATTAAAAATTTCTTTAGTTTGTTTGGTATAGAACCCACACGCTTATAATTAGTAGTACCTGGTATTATGACCCTTTTCCAATTTGCTTTCACATTCTTATCTCACACCTTTAAAATGTCATAACAGATAAAGGCATTTCATCCTCAAAAGAATCCAGCAAGGTAAGTAGTCAGAGGCCCATTTTGGAAGTCAGTAAACTGAAGCTCAGAGGTTCAATTACTTGACCAAGGCTCACACAACACTGAGGTTGTCAGAGGTAGGGAGAAAAACCTAACTCTCAAGTTGGGGCTTTTTCTTGTTCCTGAAGAAATAGACTTACCAAGTACTTAGCGAAGACAGAACAACATATAAATTCCAAAGAATTTTAAAAACAGATTTCTCTAACAAGTGGAAAGGCCAGACAAAAACATAAAATACACCTGTTTGAAGACATCAGTGAGTTATCAAGACAATGAACAAAGTGCAAACTTAAGACTCAAGAGAGGGAAAAAGCAGCAAGAAAGCAGTGAGAGAACATAAGGCAGCTTTCCCCACAGAGGCACAGGACAATCCTGAGAGGAGAACTGACGTCGAGAAACTGAAGAGAGATTCCGACAGGTTCCCTGGGCTGGAAGAAACAAGGATGGAATTCAGAAGGTGTACGGAAGCCTGGTACACCTTGAAGGGCTGCACAACAGCAGTACAGGTGAGTTGGAAATAGACCAGCCTTCACAGGGAATGAACCCAGTTATGAATCATCTCAATCCCCAACTGGATTGTGGTGATCTGGGATTGCAAGTGCCCCTACCCTAGGTAAATAATCTCTGGAGGAATAGTCTCAAATTATCAGAACCTCAAATTATCACTATAATTGCTCAACTGAAAATTTTTAAAAATTAAAAAAAAAAAGAAAGAAAGAAAAACAGAAGACAACAGAAACAGACCAATAGAAGATCCACAAAACAGAAATATAGACTTTGTCCTAAAAGGACAGCCTGAGGAATGGATTGTAGCACTTGGGAGATACCAGCCCAGAGCAGTGAGGGGAGAGGGGAAAGGGGAAAAGGGGGAAGTGGGACAAGGAAACGTATGAAACAACATTACGCAACATACTTATACCCCAATAAAGATGATTTAAAAAAAAAAAAAAAATTCTAGAAGAAAAAATATAGTATCTAAAATTAAGAACTCAATGGATGGAATTAAAAGCAGATTGGGGGATTTATTCCAGACATGCAAGGGTCGTTCAACATAAAATCAATTAATGTAATATACCATGCTAATAGAATGAAGGAAAAAAAACCACACAATCATTTCAACTGATGCAGAAAAGGCATTTGACAAAATTCAACATCACTTCCCGATAAAAACACTCAGAAAACTACGAATAGAAGGAAACATCCTTAACATGATAAAAAGCATATATGGAAAACCGACAGCTAACATCATACTCAACGGTGAAAGACTGGAAGTTTTGCCCCTAAGGTCAAGAACAAGAAAAAGATGCCCACTGTCACGACTGTTAT
>JAQZBX010087468.1:0-12864 GCA_029593785.1 Cabassous unicinctus
CTTATTATTTTCCTTGTTTACTTTTGGCCCTGTTTTGGGGAGGTTTTAGATCACAGAAGGGTCAAAATTGTGGCAGGGGAGAATCACTGGTGCAGGGTGTCAGTGATGGGGGGACGTGTGGGGAGGGTTTTCACTTGGGGCATGCCTTTATGGCATATGAATATGTTCAAGTGGTCATGGGGTGTTGTCCCAGTGGGTGGAGACCCACATTATAATAAACAGAATATTGAATTCCCATCCTAGGGAGTCCTACTGCATTCTCTAATAGAGTGGCAAGAATTCTCCAAGTACATGGCTATTGCCTAGTGAAGGAGAACAGACCATTACGCCAGGCCCTTGATATTGATGGTTGTACTTATGAACCTTGTTCTTGTAAAATTGAAACTTAGCCTAGTATTTATATTGTCTAAGAGTTACCTCCTGAAAGCCTCCTTGTTGCTCAAATGTGGCCTCTCTCTAAGCTAAAATCAGCATATAAACGTACTACCTCACCCTCCTCCCGCCTTCAGTGTAGGACATGACTCCTGGGGATGAGACTCCTTAGCACCAAGAGATTATTACCAAACACCAACTAGCAATGCATTTGAAAAAGACCTTGATAAAAATGGGGAAATATTAAATACAAATGATTTTTTATGGTTAAGAGATTTCAAAGTAAGTTGGGAGGTCATTCCAGAGGTTACACTTATGCACATCTCAGCAGGATCTCATTGACTGCCACAGTAAACAAACAGTGGGGCTCCTGAGGGTTCTAGAGACATCTAGGCACTATAAGCAGGGCAGACAATCTCGGGAATTCGGCACCCTGTCAGTGGGCCTTACTTTGGAATATATGTTCCCCAATGTAACAGAGTTAAACTCATTTATAATTTCCCTAGACAAAGCTCTTCTGCCCCCTTTATTTGAATCCATAGTTAGCACTATACTTGTTAATTATATGTCCCAGAGGTTTAAATCTTTGCTCTGTTCATATGCTGGTTGAGCCCTGAATCTTAGCAGAATTGCAACACCTATTCTCTGTTTCATTGGACTTGCCCAGGACAACAAACAATAGTATGCTGATGGACAACACCCATCCCAAAAAACAAAGAGTATCTACAACTGCAAGTAAGATAGTTCCATCCATCTGCCCCATGGTAACTGGGCACCCTCTCAAATGGAAACAGGGTGGGCATCACCACCCCCAAATCCTCAAGATTGAAGAGTGAACAAACATAAGGGGAGAATGCAACTATGGACTAAAGTAAACTTATTATTGTTCTAGCAATGGAAGAACTTGTAACATTGATATGAGGACATTGGCCATCAGAGGTTCTGAGGGGAGGGAGAGGGAAGAATAACTGTAACATGGGGCATTTTTGGGACATTGGAATTGTCCTGCATGACATTGCCATGATAGATACAGGCCATTATATATTTTGTCAAAACCCATAAAATTGTCTGGTGCAAAGTGGAAGCTATAATGTGAACTATAGCCAATGGTTAGTAGCAATGCTTTAATATGTGTTCATCAATTGTAACAAATGTACCACACTAATGAAAGATGTTGATAATAGGGAAAAGTGTGCGAGCGGGAGGGAGTGGGGTATATGGAAATCCCCCTATATTTTCAATGTAACATTATGTAATCTAAAGCTTTTTTCAAAATAAAAACACACACATGCAAAAAGAAAGCAAAAAAATATATATATAGCTTAAAACAAGAGAGATCTGGGCAGGTGTACAGGGCGTGAGCTCACAGCTGATACGGCTAAATGATCATTTCAGGGATCAAGTACCTTCTAGCTTGTTGTTCCACTGTCCCTGAAAGTGTTGCCCTCAGTCACATTACTGAAAATATTCTCTGGGCCAAAATTCAAGCTGGGGGGAGGAGAAGAGGGCTAGGGAATGCATTCTCATGATTTTGTACGTACACATCAGATCTGCTCACATCCTGTTGGTCAGAACTTAGTCAAATGGCCACACCCAGACAAGACAGTAGGGAAACAACAATTTTTTTCTGTATAGTAATATAATAAGTTAAAATTTGAGTTTCTATTACTATAGGAAGAAGAGGAGAACAGATATTTGGATAATTAGCACTCTCTGCCAAATAAAAACATTCTATGCAGGAACGTTCTGGACTTTATGCTAATGCAGGATGTCTACATTTCATTTGTGAAACTGGAGGCATAAAAGAGTACACCAAAAAATTTCTTTCACACATCATTTCATTTGTAAAAGTTTTCAAACAAAATTGGAATAATGCAATGTATTTTTCTTTACTGATCCAAATATTTTAAATCCTTTTTTAACATAGCAAACAGCGTGCATTTATATCCACTTAAAAACCCACCATAAACAGAGGCAGAAAGATTATTCATGTACAACATTTCACAAATAATATGTTGTTATTGGACAATCATTTTTAAAAATGAAATGCTAAATTCTTAAAAAAAAAAAAATCTTGTGCTTCTATTTTTATTTTTCAAGTGTCAAAATCTTTGCCATAGAAAATACAAAGGTCTTTTTATAAACTAAACATTACCTTTTAATTACACCTCTTTATTAACTGCACACTCTTTTCTTTATGATTGTGCTTTATGAATTTCCAAACTAATTCCTTATAATCTACAGGTTTACAATAAGAATGTACACATACAATCCATGTACACACATTTTTACATAGGCATATTTCTTATTAAATATACATTTAGAGAAATTTAAAAGGCAGTACTGTGTCCCAAAACTCATTCCTTAGTACCAGATATGCAATTAAACAGAAATAGGTGTAGATGTGTGTAGCAGTTTGGCATTGTTTATGAATTCCAAAAATAGATATTGATTATGTTTGTAAACTGGCCTGTCGGAGGTATCACTTTTAATTGATTAAATTATGATTAGAACTTTGGGCTACATCAGTAGGATATTGAGTCCCCACCCCTTGGTAAAGATAAAAGACATGGCAAAGGACAGGGTTGGAGTTTTGATGCTGAGTTTTGAGCTGGAGCCTGGGAAGTGAACACACAGGAGAACACAGAGGAATAGAGGTGGCTCCTTAGACACTGCAGAAGCCCTGGGGAGAGAGACAGAGCTGTTTGCCTGATAGTCTACAGCTGGCCTTGTGGAGAGAGGTAAAGCCTAGAGAGCATCATAGTCTACAGCTGATCTTGTGGAGAAAACAGAGGCGCTGAGACCAGAGAGAAATGAGCCACGGGAAGAGAGGAATCCAGGAAGCCTGAGCCCTGGCAGAGGTCGGCAGCCATCTTGCTCCAACATGTGTCAGTAGACTTTGGTAAGGGAAGTAATTCATGCTTTATGGTCAGGTAACTGTAAGCTTCTACCCCCAAATAAATACCCTTTATAAAAGCCAACAGATTTCTGGTATTTTTCATCAGCACCCCTTTGGCTGACTAATACAATGTATAAGCATTATCTCAAATTCAAATTAGCACTCAAATTATCCAAAATGATGACATCTTAATAAAGGATACTCAGTTTAATGTTTCTAGATAATAAGTTATGTATTCTTAATTTATACTAAATCATTAGTTCAATGATTTCATTCATTGGAAAAATAGAAAAAATTTGAAATATTTCTCAATATGTTTAATGAATCTCAGGATAAACATCACTGTCATATTTATACCCACTTTTTATTTTTAAATGAGAGAAATGAATATAAATCTTAGAGCAAATGCTCAAAAATTAAAGATAATTTCCAAATTCATCTGTGGTTTTACTTTATATTCACAGGGCCATTCAGTACCTTATTAAATAAATGCTGAATTTCTCTTTCATGATATATACATTTAAACCTTTCTTACAACACAGATGTATATAAATATGGTTCATAATGAAATATTTATGATGCTTTACCACCAACATGATGTCAATCTCACTATATTAACCAATTTGGAAAGGAATCTCACTTCTGACCAGCTCCTGAATTTCTGTAGGATTACTCACAATAACACAGAAATTTATATAACATTATTCTTCTTTAAATACTTGCAAATCATACACTTGAAAGTCTACTTGACAATTAGAAAAAGTATCAATCAGAAAATTTGCTTTTTGTTATTGTTTTATTTCCTTTTTTTGAGTAATGAAAATGCTCAAATATTGAAGTGATGAACGCACAACTCTGTGATCATCCCAAATGCCATTGATTGTATACTTTAAATGAATTATATCATTTATAAATATGTTTCAATAAAATTGCTTTAAAAGAAAAAAAATCAAGGGACTTCTTGGAAGATGACACCGGAGTAGGTAGGCAGGGCTCAACACTCTCACAAAAACAAAGGGGAAGGGCAAAAAGCTGTCTGAGGGAGCTGCTTTGGGGATCTGCAGACCAGGAGACTGTTGTGCATCCTCTAGGAAGCTGAGGGACAAAGAGAAGAAGAAGCCAAAATGAAAACCATGAGTTTCTCCTTTGCTTCACTCCCGCCTATGGCCAGGAATGGCACCCATCCCCTACCCTCAAGACAAAGTCTGAATAAAACCATGGCTCACTGCAGTCAACTGAGAATGGAACAGGAATTTTCTTCCCTGGCAAGAGGGAGCGTGCAGCAAAGGGTGGAGAGTGGTATCTCTTCAGTGAGTTTGGCCAGTAGAACCTGCTTTGAATCTTGGCTCTGGCCAGACCAGAATCACAGGTAAGTGGAGGTTGAAAGAGACACCTTCCTGGAAAGATTCACTGATGATCCCATCTACTGGCAAACTGCAAAGAGAAAAAAATGCTTTTTGGAGTCTCTTGTCTCAGACCCCTTGGATCAGATCTGCAACCAATAAGTATCTGGTCTTCTTTTGATTACTTAAACTGTGCAATTTTAAATACTTAGAATAAGCTGAACCAAAATTAAAGAACCATGAAATAAAAGCACTAGATAAGAGAGAGAAATTGATCATCAGCATAAATTCACCAACATATTCAGATACCTAGAAATCAGCAAAAAAATTAAAGCCATACTAAGGAACAAGAAGATATGGCCCAAACAAAGGAACAAACCAAAAATACTGACGAGACACAGAATTTAAGACAACTAATCAAGGATAATCACACAAATTTCCTAAATCAATTCAAGGAGTTGAAGGAAACTATGACTAAAGACATAAAGGATATTAAGACAACACTGAATGAGCATAAAGAACAATTTGAAAACCTGTGCCAAAAAGTAAAACAGTTTATGGGAATGAAAGTCACAATGGAGGAGGTTAAAAATGCATTCAAGGCATATAATAGCAGATTCGAAATGACAGGGCAGAATTAGTGAATTGGAGAACTGAGCATCTGAACTTGAAAAGGCAGGAGAACAGAAAGAGAAAAGAGTGGAAAATGGAAAGTCTCAGGGAATTGAATGACAATGTGAAATGCACAATCATTGAGTAATTGGGTCCCCAGAAGAAGAGAAAGGAAAAGGTTCAGAAAGAATATATGAGGAAATAATGAACAAAAACTTTCCAACCCTTATTAAAGACATAAATATCAATATCCATGAGGACAATACATCAGAAACATAATAAATTCAAATAGACCTACTCCAAGATAACTATTACTCAGAATGACAAATACCAGAGATAAAAAGAGGATTCTGAGAGCAGGAAGAGAAAAACAATGCATCACATACAAGTGTACTCAGTAAATGCCAATCTCTCATCAGAAACCATGGAGGTGAGAAGAAAGTGGTATGAGGGATTTAAGATACTAAAAGAGAAAAATTACCACCAAGAATTTTTAGATGGCAAATCTTTTCTTCAAAAATGAGTGTGTGTTTAAATTATTCATGGAAAAACAAAAACTAAGACAGTACATTATCAAAAGACCAGATTTACAAGAGATACTAATGGGAGTAGTACAGCATGAAAGGAAAAGACAAGGGTGAGAGACTTGGAGATGGATGTAGAAATGAAGATCATTAGTAAAAGTAATTTAAAGGGTAAAAATACAGACAACAGTAAGATATGACAACAGAAAGCCAAAGGATAAATTGGACTAAGTAATGCCTTTAGAGAAATGACATTGAATGTTAATGGATTGAATACACCAATCAAAAGATATAGACTGACAGAATGGATATATATATATATGAGCCATCTCTATATGCTGCCTACAAGAGATTCATCTCAGACCTAAGGACAATACCAGGTTGAAAGTGAAAGGTTGGAAAAAGATATTCCACACAAATAGTATATAAAAAAGATCTGGAGTAGTAATACTAATATCGGGCAAAATAGATTTTAAATGCCAAACTGTTATAAGAGATGAAGAAGGTCATTATATATTAATAAAAGGAACAATTCACCAAGAAGAAATAATTATAATAAATATTTATTCATCTATCCTGGGTGACCCAAGAAACATGAGGTACACACTGACACAACAGAAGGGAGAAATAGACATCTCTACAATAACAGTTGGAGACTTCAATACACCACTGTCATCATTTGATACAACATCTGGGCAGAGGATCAATAAAGAAAGAGGGACAATAAAGAATATTAGAAATGTACTAGAACTAACAGATATTTAAAGAGCATTACACCACAAAAGAGCAGAATATACATTCTTTTCAAGTGCTCATGGTTCCTTCTAAAGATATATCATATGTTAGGGCACAAACAGGTCTCAATAAATTTAAAAAGATTATAACTTTCTCTGATCATGATGGAATGTATCTGGAAATCAATAATGGATGAAAAAGGGAAACTTCACAAATATATGGAGATTAATCCACACACTCTAAATAATCAGTAGGTCAAAGAAAAAATTGCAAGAGAAATCAGTGAATATCTTGATATGAATGAAATTGAGAATACAACATAGCAAAACCTATGGGACACAGCAAAGGCAGTGCTGAGTGGGAAATTTATAGCCCTCAATGCTTACATTCAAAAAGAAGAAAGAGCTAAAATCTAAGACCTAACTGCACACCTGGAGGAACTAGAAAAAGAACAGCACACTAATCCCAAACCAGGCTAAAGTAAAGAAATAATAAAGATCAGAGCTGAAATAAATGAAATTGAGAAAAAAAACAATAGAATAAACAAAACCAGAGTTGGTTCTTTGAGAAGTTCAACAAATCAACAAATCCTTAGCTAGAAAGACAAAGAAAAAAGAAAGAAGATGCAAATAAATAAAATCAGAAATGCGAGCAGGAAAAGTACCACTGACCCCACAGAAATATGATTTATAAGAGGACACTATGAACAACTGTACGCCAACCAACTAGACACTGTAGTCAAAATGGACAAATTCCTAGAAACACATGTACAAACCACACTGACCCTAAAAGAAATAGAGGACCTCAACAAACCAATCATGAGTAATGAGAATGAAAAAGTCATCAAACACCTCCCAAAAATGAAAAGTCCAGGAAAAGATGGCTTCACAAGTGGATTCTACCAATCATTTAAAGATGATCTAATTCCAATCTTGTTCAAGCTCTCCAAAAACATTGAACAGAAAGGAATGCTACCAAAGTAGTTCTATGATGCCAATATCAGTCTATACCAAAACCAGGTGAAGATACCATGAAAAAAGAAAATTACAGACTAATTTCTCTAATGAAAATAGATTCAAAATTTCACACAAAATATTTGCAAACCAAATCCAAAGGCACATTAAAAGAATTATATACCACGATCAAGTGGGTTGTCTCCCAGGTATGCAAGGGTGGTTCAACACAAGAAAATCAATTAGTGCAGTGTAACCGTTGGCCAATTTGATGTAATTATGAATTCCAAAAATATAATTGGATCATGCTTGTAAACTGATCTGTTAATCTGGGCATGATTAGGTTATGATTAGGGCGTTGACTGGGCCACATCAGTAGGGCGTTGAGCCCCACCCCTTGGTGGGTGGGGAATCGAATATAAAAGGCATGGCAAGAACAGTTTTGAGAAGCAGTCTTTTGAGAAGCAGTTTTGATGTTGGAAAGAAGGCACCAGGAGAAGAGAAACAAGCCGTTCACTTGATAGTCTACAGCTGACCTTGTGGAGAAAACAGGAGCTAAGCCTGGAGAGAAACGCAGCCCCGGGAAGAGAGGAAGCCCAGAAGCCTGAACCCTGGCAAATGCCGGCAGCTGTCTTGCTCTAACATGTGGCAATGGACTGTGGTGAGAGAAGAAACTTAACACTTTATGGCCTGGTATCTGTGGACTTCTACCCCAAATAAATACCCTTTATAAAGACCAACCCATTTTTGGTATTTCACATTAGCACCCCTTTAGCTGACTAATACATGCAATAAACCACATTAATAAATTTAAGAAGAAAAATAATATGATCCTCTTGATTGATGCAAAAAGGCACTTGAAAAAAATACAGCATGTTTTTGTTTTGCTTTGTTTTAACTTTTTATTTAGGAATAATTTCAAACTTACAAGACAGCTAACACAAATACAAATCCCATGTAAAGAATTCCAACCTATCCTCCTGCAAATATCCAGATCCACCAATTTTAACATTTTGACACATTTGCCAAATCCATCTATCTAGCATCTATCTAACTACCTATTTATTTTCTGAACATTTGAGAGCAGGTTGCACTCATCATACTCATTGAAAACACAATATTTCCATGTACATATCCAATGAACAAAGGTATTCATCTATGTAATCACATTAAGCATATCAAGTTCAAGGAATTTAACATTGATATAAAGCTTACATTTATATTCAAATTTTTTTCACAGCATTCTTTCTTGATAAAAACACTCCAAAATATAGGAATAGAAGGAAACTTTCTCAACATGGTAAAGTGCAGATATGAAAAACAGCAAACATTGTACTCAATGGGGAAAAACTGAAAGCTTTCCCACTGAGATCAGGAAGAACACAAGGATGCCCTCTGTCACTACTGTTATTCTATATTGCAATAGAAGTTCTACCTAGAGTAATTAGGCAAGGAAATGATATAGGAAGGCAAGAAGTAAAACTTTCTCTATTTACTGATGATATGATTCTATATTGAGACAATCCCAAAATATCCACAACAAAGCTAGTAGAAATGATACACGAATTCAGCAAAGTGGTGAGATATGAGATTAATACACAAAAAGTCAGTAATATTTCCAAACTCTACTGATGAGCAATCTGAGTGGAAGTCAGAAAAAATATTCCAATTATAATAGAGACTAAAAGAATCAAATGTTTAGGAATAAACTTACTCAAAAACAAAGGGTCTGTATTCAGAAAACTGCAAAATTTTTGCTAAAAGAAACCAAAGAAGACCTAAATAATGACAAGGCTATTTTGTGTTCATGGATTCAAAGACTATCATTAAGATGACAATTCTACCCAAAGTCTTTTCAATGCAATCCCAATAAAAATTTCAACAGCCTTTTTGCAGAAATGGAAAAGCCAATTTTCAAGTTTATTTGGAAGAGTATGGGGCCCTGAATAGACAAAAATATCTTTAAAAGGAAGAATAAAGTTGGAGGATTCTCACTTCCTGACTTTAAATCACATTACTTAGCCTCAGTGGGAAAAAATAGCAGGACACTGGCATAAAGGTAGACATATTGACCAATGGAACCAAATGGAGAACACAGAAATAAAGCCTCACACCTATTGTCAACTGGTTTTTCACAAGGTTTTCTAGCCCACCCAGCTGGGCCAAAACTGTCTACTCAACAAATTTTGCTGGGAAAACTTTATATCCACATCCAAAAGAAAGGAACAGGACCCCCTTTTCACACCTTATACAAAAAATTAACTCAAAATGGATCAAGGACCTAAATATAAATGCTATATTCATAAGACTTCTAGAAGAAAATACAGGGAAACATCTGCAAGATTTGTGATAGGTGGTACATTCTTATACTTTACCCCAAAACCATGAGCAATGAAAGAAAAAAAAATCAATAAAATGGACTGGCCTCAAAATTAAACACTTTTGTTGATCAAAAGACTTTGTCAAGAAAGTAAAAAGGCAGCCTACACAATGGGAGAAAATATTTGGAAGAAAGAGCTTTTATCAGAAATGAACTGAATACCAAATACTCAGCCCAATACACACCTGCAGGATTCTTTCTCCTGGAACTTTGTTGTGGTAAAGGTTGGGATAAAGTAAGTTAGAGTTCATTCTTTCTAGATCATATAGTGAAATGGTTCCTCTAGCCTAGACACCTTAATCCAGTCCTGAATCTTGTCTTCTTTCTAAATCTGCTGTCTGAATTTCCAGTTCTGCAATCATTTTTCTTTTTAAATTATCCATAGTGGGTTCTTTCTGCTTATATGATTTGATCTTTATTCTTAAGTATAAAATAATTCATTTTATCCATAGACTTTTTTATTAGTCAGCTAAAGGGGTGCTGATGCAAAGTATCAGAAATCTGTTGGCATTTATAAAGGGTATTTATTTGGGGTAGAAGCTTACAGTTACAAGGCTTTAAAGTGTAAGTTACTTCTCTCACCAAAATCTGTTGCCATGTGCTGGAGCAAGATAGCTGATGGTTTCTGCAAGGGTTCAGCCTTTCTTCTCTCCTTAAGGCTCCGTGGTCCCAGCTACTTCCTTTCTCAGCTGTAGGCAGGGATAAGTTTCATATCTCTCCCTGGGACTCATTTCTCTCTGCTGCTCTGCCCATTGCTCTCAGCTGCTCTGCTCTCTCCACAAGGCCAGCTGTAAACTATCAGATGAACAGCTCGTCTCTCTTCCTGGGGCCTCTGGCGTGTTTAATGGAGCCTTCTCTCTTTCCTTGCGTATCTGCTTCTTTGTGTTCTTCTTCTCTGTGTAGTAACTTCTGTGTGTGAGTCTGTTTTATACCCACCAAGGAGATAGGGACTCAACCCTACAGGCCCTAATGAGGTGGTCAAATAAAAGCCCTAATTTTGATTTAATAAAGTAAAAGTGAAACCTCTGAATCTAATACAATCTAATACACCCAGAGGAACAGACCAGTTTACAAACACAATCCAATATCTATTTTTGGAATTCATAAACAATATCAAACTGCTACAACTTTCTTATAACTTTTTATTGCATTATCTCTAAGAGCAAATGAAATAATGCTTTAGTTTACTAACATTGCTAATATTGTGACTGATTTTTCTGTTCTTATCAGATATGTTGGATTAAGAGTATTTGTAAATCATCTCATAATTAAACAGAACAAAGCAAAAGAACCCTAAAATAGTAAAAGCAAGGTAGGCAAGAATTTTAATGTGTATTCAATTACCAGTATCACTTTGTGGGTGTGTATGGTGGACTGAAGTGATATAGTCATTTTGGAGCATAGCATTTTTAAACTTATTTAAGTTGTTAAGTTGAAAGATTTCAAATTGTGTGATTTTAGTGTTACATAATGCCAAATGAGTTAATGCTGAGGAGAGTGACTCTTCTTAAAAAATGTAAGATATAATAAGAAAAGCACTTCACAAACCATTTCTCCATTCATTCACTTACTGGAATTGCTCTTCAGTTTTGAAGGAGATGAATAAAAATTGTTGGTTTCCATGTTAGTGTGACAGCAGCCATTGTTTCAACTTTCCCAGGACAGGGGCAGAGGCAGTGGAGATTTAAAGATACAGTGCTTCCTCAGGGCTGCTGGAGACAGTTAGCTGAAGAGCTGGAATTACTGGGCAGGCAGGGAATGATGAGCTTTGGGGAGCCATTGGAGAAGTCTTCTTGATCCCTCCCCAAGGCAATTGGGAGCCAATCTGCACCCCTTTCATGGATCCTTGGCCCTGTTTGGCTGGGAAATACTGACTTGGGAAAGTACTTTCTGGGGTGCCCCACCTCACAGAATTTGCCTTCCAGGCAAAAGTAGCTTGATAACAAAAGGAGTGTAAAGAACTATAGAGATGGGCAGTCTGGGTCAAAGGCCTGATGGTTTCATATACCCAGGATAGAGAGGTCTGTCTCCTGGCAAACAGAGGGGAAACCCAACTTCTATAACAAGAAATATCTATCTTATCACCAACAGATTATAAAATCAAATTACAGAAATCTCAGGAATTAAATCCTACAGTTAACACTTAAAATATTAAAATTTGCTGTGTGCAACAAAAAAGTACAAGACAAATGAAGAAACAGGAAATGATGCCAATCCAAGGGAACAGGATAATACATAAAATACTAACATAGCTATAAAATTTAAAAAGGAAACAAACTGGAGTTGAAGATGACTATAACTTATGAAAAATGACCAGGAGGGTTTCAAGAAGAGATTGGAGGTGGCAAAGAATCAGTGAACTTAAAGACAAGACACTTGAAATGAGTTAGGCTGAAGAACGAAGGAGAAAATAAATACTAAAAGCAAAATTAGCCTAAGGCATCACTGGAACACCACAAAGAGTACCAGTATGCACATTATGGGGGTCCCAGAAAAGAAGAAGGAGAGAAGGGGTCAGAAGGAATAGTTGAAGAAATGATGACAGAGAACTTCCCAAATGCTGAAATAAAACAACTGCCAGCCAAGAATTTTATATTCGGCAAGACCCTCTTTCAAAAATGAGGGAATGATTAAGGCATTCTCATCACTACTAGACCTAATTTACAAGCAGTGCTAAAGGTAGTTCTTCAGATTGAAAGGAAAGGACACTAGACAGTGGTTCAAAGCAGCATATAAAAATAAAGACCTGTGGAAATGGCAAATGCCAATATTATTTTACTGTACTATTTGATATGTTAGTCCACTTCTTCCTATAGGAGCTAAAATTCAAATGCATAAAAAGTAATTATAAATATATGTTTTAGACATACAATGTACAGTGATATAAATGGTAACAAGTACAAAAAATTTGGGGGGATGGGGGTTATAGGAAAAGTATATATGCATGTTATTGAAGTTAAGTTACTATCAAACAAAATATGATTGTTATATATTTAGGATGTTGAATTTTAACACCATGGTAACTGCAAGGAAAATAGAAAATATA
>JAQZBX010087469.1:0-12864 GCA_029593785.1 Cabassous unicinctus
TTAATATGTTAAATATTAACCCCATAGTAACCACAAAGGAAATAGATGAAAAATATATCCAAATAGAAAACAAAAAATCAAATAAATGTAAAAGTAAGCATTAATGGAAGAATTGAAGGTCAAAAAAGATGTAAGATATGCAAAGACTGGATAACAAAATGGCAGAAAGATGTCCTGCATAATCATTAGTGATTTTAAATGCAAATGGATTAAACTCTCCAGTGAAAAGGCAGAGATTGAAAAACGGATAAAAACATATGAACCAATTAAGCCTGGAGAATGGGGCAAGATGGCATCACTTTAAGTGGATGCTCACCGTTTCTCTCACAAAAGATGGCTGAGTGGGGACAAGATCTTGCCTGAATGAACTGTTTTGGGAGCCCACGGAGCAGGAGCCTTTGGGGCATCAGTCTGGAGGGAGCTGGACAGGGAGATAGATTGCTCAAGATAAAACTGTGAGTTTTCAGCCCCGTGCCTGGAAATCATGGATGGCTAAGCCCTTCCCTCAGGGCAAAGGGCCAGGGTAAGTCCCAACTCCTGCTGACCACCCAGCAAGAAGGGGCATTCTCCAAGAGTGTAAGGGTTCTTACAAAGGGCAGAGAGGGATTTCCTTTCTGTGGGTTTGGTTGCCTGGAACCCCTTTGAGCTTTGAGGAGCATACCAGCTGGCTCGAAGTGGCACCAGGCAGAGGGGAGAGGTGAAGCTGCTGAGGAATCTTGATTTACATAACCCCCCTGGGATACAGAAACTTGGCCTGAGAGAGGGCTAGTCTGGCAATTTAATAGGTCCATGCTGAAAACTATTAAAATTTCAACTCCCTTAAGGGAGCCAGGCAGTAGGAAGTGCTTAATGTTTCCAAGAGCCTATTTAAGGTCCCTTGGGAGGAGGGGGTGGTCTAGAAGAAGGTTGAGAATCATTTCTGTGTGGTGAACTCAGTCATCAGGGTCCCATTTGAATTTCAAAAGGAAACTCAACCTGACCAGGAGAGGGGAGGAGAGATCTGCTCACACAGCCTGCGGAATTCTGCTGCCCTGGGACAGTCAAACCTGCTCAAGGGAAAGTGACTGATTAGCTTTCTGAAGAGCTAACTGACCCAAAAAGAAAGTGTAGCTCAGTGGAGGAGTTTCCACATTGACTATATAGTTCAATTCCTGGCTCCTATTAGAGTAGTGATCTACAGTGATACCAAACACCCAGCTGATACTTTAGGACAGGGAAAAAATAGACAATATTTTTGTACTAGCTTCTTTTGGGTCCCTTATTTTTCCAAAAAAAAAAAAAAGGTTACTTTAAAAAAAATTAACCTAGTTTACTCACTAAAACCTGCCTCAAAACCTGCAGAGAGAAGACTGCAGGGTCTGCAGGTAATTGAGCCTGAGAAGCTCCACAAGGGCTTAAGAAGGAACACTGTTTTTGTTTGACTGTTTGCTTGTGTGTTTGTTTGTTTGTTTTTGTTTCTTGTTTTTCTTTCCTCTTTCCTCCCCACCCCCTTTTAAAATTAGGTGCTATTAGCTTGTTTCATCTTTGCTGTGCTTCTTCTTCCTTGATTTCCCATTTTCTGTGTACACTGATTTTGTCTATCTCTTTTCCTTACTTCATCTTTCTATCTTTTGCTTTCTGTTGTGGTTCTTACATTCCACCTTTCTTTATTTAGTCCTCAATTTTTCTGGTTTCTATTTATACCTTGTCTATTCTGTTTTCTTTTTTATTAACTTTTTTCTTTTTGTCCTTTCTTTTCTCTTTCTCTCTCTCCTCATCATTCTGGCCTTTTAAAACATTCTATATATTTTTCTCTATTTGGTTTCCCATTTCATTGCAGATGCTCCACTTTATTATTCCTATTACTCTACACTGCTTACATGAGTTAAATATTCATTTTACTAAGTCTTCGATGATCCCTCTTCTAACTTTAATTATTGTTATCACTATTATCCTTTTTCTTTTCTTACCTCTTCCACTTTCTCTGACCCTAATCTTTTTCCTTCAAGGGAACATGGAAAACAGAAAAGAAATAGAACAAGAAGAACAAAGTGTCAAAGAGAAAACTTAACACACACACAAAACCAGCAGCTAAATAAAACTCTAAAGTAGAGAGAGAAAATAATCAACTGAATAAACTCATCAATATAAAAAGATGACCAGAGGGCAAAAGAAAATTACAAACCATACTAAGAAACAGGAAGACATGGCCCAGTCAAATGAACAAACTAAAAACCAGGAAGGGATGCAGAACATTGAACAACTAATCAAAGCTGTCCAAACAAATATCATGGACCAACTTAGTGAAGTGAAGGAAGAGAATAAGGATATTAAAAAGACACTGGGAGAACAGACTGAAGAAATTGTAAACATACATAAAAAGATTACAGATATGATGATGATGAATGGTACAATCCAAGAAATAAAAAAGACACTGGAATGACATAACAGCAGATTTGAACAGGCAGAGGAAAGAATTAGTGATGTGGAAGACAATACATCTGAAACCAGACAGATAGTAGAACAGATAGATAAAAAGCTAGAAAAAATCCAGCAGGTACTCAGGGATTTGAACACAAAACACACAAACATATGCATTAAAGACATGCCAGGGGGAGAAGAGAAGGGAAAAGGAACAGAAGAAGTGTTGGAGGAAATAATGACTGAAAAGTTTGCAATCTTATTGAAGGAGATAGACATACATGTTCAGGAAGCACAGTGCACCCCAAAGAGTATAAATCCCAGCAGGCAGACTCCAAGACATATACTTGTCAAAATGTCCAATGTTCAAGACAAAGAGAAAATACTGAAGGCAGCAAGAGAAAAGAGAACTATCACATACAAAGGACACTAAATAAGATTAAGCTCTAATTTCTCATCTGAAATCATGGAGGCTAGAAGGCAGTGGCATGACATAGTCAAGGTACTAAAAGAAAAAACTTCTATCCAAAAATTCTCTGTCTAGCAAAGCTGGCATTCAAAAATGATGGAGAGTTCAAAATATTCACAGATAAACAGAAATTAAGAGAGTATGCCAATAAGAAACATGCTCTTCAAGAAATGCTAAAGGGATTTCTGCAGGTTGAAAGGAAAAAACAGGAGAGAGAGAGTTGGAGGAGAGTGTAAGAACAACTGAAAAGAGAAAGAAAGAAACAAAAACAACATATGACATAGATAAACTCAAATAAATTATGACTGATGTAAGTAATTCCTTGAGAGTAATAACACTGAATGTTAATGGATTATACTCACCAGTCAAGGGACACAGATTGGCAGAATGAATAAGGATATATGATCCATCTATATTCTGTCTACAAGAAACCAATTAAACACAGGGATTCAAGGAGGCTGAAAGTGAACAGCTGGAAAACAGTTTAATAAGCAAACAATAACCAAAAAAGGGCAGGAGTAGCTATACTAATATTGGACAAATAGACTTTAAATGCAAAACTATTCTAAGAGACAAAGATGGACACTATATATTAGTAAAAGGGGTTATCTTTCAAGAAGAAAGAACAATCATAAACATTTATGCTCCTAAACAGGGCACCTCAAAATACATAAGGCAAACACTGTAAAAACTAAGTGGAAAAATAAATGAGTCTACAATTATAGTGGGGGACTTTAATACACCATTATCAGCATTAGACAGAAAATCTCAACAGAGAATCAATAAAGAAACAAAGACCCTGAATAATACATTAGAGGATCTGAACCTAATAGATATACACAGAACACTACACCCAAGTACAGCGGGATATACATTCTTCTTGAGTGCACATGGATCATACCCTAAGATAGACCACATCTTAGGCCATAGAAAAAATCTCAATGAATTCAGAAAGATTGAGATCATATAAAGTAATTTCTCTGACCACAATGGAATGAAATTGGAAATCAGGAAGGGACAGAGAACCAAATTAGGCACAAAGATATGGAAGTTAAACAACACACTCTAAGAAAATCAGTGGGTCAAGGAGGAAATCATAACTACCTTGAAATGAATGAAAATGACAACACAACATTTCAAAACCTATGGGATGCAGCAAAAGCTGTACTCAGAGGGAAATTCACAGCCATAAATGCATATATCAAAAAAGAAGAAAGAGCTAAAATCAAAGACCTAACTGCACACCTTGTGGAATTAGAAAACAACCACGAACTAAACCCCAAAGGAAGTAGAAAGAAGGAAATAACAAATATTAGAGCAGAACTAAATGAAACAGAAAATAAGAAAGCGCTAGAAAAAATAAAGAAAACCAAAAGCTGGTTCTTTGAGAAGATCAAAAATAAAATTGACAAACCATTAGCCAGACTATCAAAGAAAAATGAGAGCCAATTCAAATACACAAAATAAGAAATGAGGAAGGGGATATCACCACTGACCCCACAGAAGTAAAAAGTATCATAAAAGGATATTTTGAAAAATTATATGCCAATAAGAATGATAATTTAGAGGAAATGAACAAATTCCTAAAACTCACAAGCAGCCTACATTGATGAAAGAAGAAAATGATGAACTCAAGAGTCCAATTAAAAATAAAGAGATAGACTCAGTCATCAAAAACCTCCTAAATAAGAAGGGCCCAGGACCAGACAGCTTCACGGGTGAATTCTACGAAACATTCTGCAAAGAACTAACACCAATCCTGATTAAGCTCTTCCAAAAAATAGAGATAGAAGGAACATTGCCTAACTCATTCTATGAAGCCAACATTACCTTAATACCAAAGCCAAACAAAGATGCCACAAGAAAGGAAAATTACAGACGAATCTCTCTAATGAACTTAGATGCTAAAATCTTCAACAAAATAATTGCTAATCGCATTCAACAACATATAAAAACGAATTATACATCATGACCAACTGGGTTTCATCCCAGGTATGAAAGGATGGTTCAATATAAGAAAATCAATCAATGTAATACACCACATAAACAGATTGGAAAAAAAAACACACAATCTTCTCTATAGATGCAGAAAAAACATTTGATAAAATACAGCACCCTTTCATAATAAAAACACTTGAAAAGATAGGAATAGAAGGAAACTTTCTGAACATGATAAAGGGCATATATAAAAAATGCACAGCTAACGTGATATACAATGATGAAATCCTAAAAGCTTTCCCTCTAAGATCAGGAACAAGACAAGGATGCCCACTATCACTGCTCCTATTTAACATTATGTTAGAAGTACTTGCTCAAGCACTGAGGCAAGGAAAAGATATAAAAGTCATACAAATTGGAAAGAAAGAAGTAAAAATTTCACTATTTGCAGATGACATGATCCTACACATAGAAAGCCCTGAGAAATCTACAACTAAGATTCAAGAACTTATACATGAGTTCAGTAAAGTCACAGGCTATAAGATCAACATTCAAAAATCAGTAGCATTTCTGTACACCAAAAATGAGAAATCTGAGGAGGAAATCAAGAAAAAACTTACCATTTACAATAGTAACTAAAAGAATCAAATACCTAGGAATAAATTTAACTAAAGATGTAAAGGAATTATATACAGAAAACTACAGATCACTGGTAAAGGAAATCAAAGAAGACCTAAATAAATGGAAGAATATTCCCTCTTCATGGATAGGAAGACTAAACATCAGTAAGATGTCTGCCCTACCCAAACTAATCTACAGATTTAATGTAATCCCAATAAAAATCATCACAGCATTTTTTAATGAATTGGAAAAACTAACTACAAAATTTATTTGAAATGGTGAGATGCCCTGAATCTCTAAGCACAAATTGAAAAAGAAAAATGAAATTGGAGATATCACTAAACCTGACTTTAATACATACTACAAAGCTACAGTTGACAAAACCACATTGTATTGGCACAAGGATAGACATACCGACCAATTGAACCAAATTGAGAGTTCTGATATAGATCCTCGCTTATACGGTCATCTGATATTCAACAAGGCTACCAAGCCCACTCAGTTGGGAGAGAATGGCCTCTTCAACAAATGGTGCTTGGAGAACTGGATACCATATCCAAAAGAATGAGAGAGGAACACCATCTCACACCTTATGCAAAAATCAACTCAAGATGGATCAAAGATCTAAATATAAGAACCAAGACCATAAAGACCTTGGAAGATAATGTAAGGATGCATGTACAGGACATTGTAATAGGAAATGGTTTCATGAACATCATACCCAAAGCATGAGCAGCAAAAGAAAAAATAGATAAATGGGATCTCTTCAAAATTAAAAACTTTTGCACTTCAAAGCAAGTTATCAAGAAAGTAAAAAGGCAGCCTACCAAATGGGAGAAAATATTTGGCAACCATATATCTGAAAGGAGCCTAATATACTTCATATATAAATAAATCCTACACCTTAAAAACAAAAAGACAAACAACCCATTTAAAAAATGGGCAAACAACCTGAAAAGACACTTCTCCAAGGAAGAAATGCAAATGGCTAAAAATCAAATGAAAAGATGCTCAACATCACTAGCTATTAGGGAAATGCAAATCAAAACTACAATGAGATACCATCTTACACCCATTAGAATGGCAGTTATTGAAAAAACAGCAGGCTATAAGTGTTGGAGAGGATGTGGAGGAATGGGAACCCTCATTCACTGCTGGTGGGAATGTAGAATGCTCCAGCCATTTTGGAGAAGAGTTTGGCGGTTCCTCAAATACTAACTACAGAACTTCCAGATGATCCAACATTTCCACTGCTGAGTATATACCCAGAAGAATTGAAAGCAAACACACGAACAAATATATGCACACCAATGTTCATAGTAGCATTATTCATTTTTGCCAAAAGTTGGAATACATCCAGTTGCCCATCAACAGATGAATGGATAAACAAAATGTGATACATACATACAATAGAATATTACTCAGCTGTAAGAAGGAATAAAGTGCTAATGCACAGAATAACATGGATGAATCTTGAGGAACTTATGTTAAGGAAGCAAGCCAGGAATTGAAGGATGAACAGTACATGACCTCCCTGATATGAATTATAGAATTTGAGCAGACTGAGAGAGCTATCATCTGGAAGATAGGTTTACAAGGAATAGAAAGGGAGAAGAAGGTTGTGAGCCAACACCCATATGGATGTAATCTATGATAAGGTGAAAGAGTGTAGTTGCATATTGAAGGGATATGAAAGGAGGGTAGTGATATTATTGGGTTGAGTGTTGCAGGGTTGACAGGTGGGTAGATTAAGAAGGGTGGGTTGGAAGGTCCAGGGTACTGGGGGGAGGGTTGGGAGAAGGACCAAGTGAACACTGGGGATTTGTGGGTTTGTGGTTTAAAGTACAAAGTACGTAAGTGCTCTTATGGCAATATGACAAGGTAATGTTACTGGTTTAGGGTGTTGGATGGGGGGACATTTGGGACAGGGTGCACCTGGAGCAGGCTTCTAGGGAGTGTGTGAGTGATCATTCTGTCATAATCTGTTGTGTCACTGGGTGGAGACCCACATAATGAGTAGGAAGGAGTTGGACTCCCATCCTCAGGAGAACTGATTTGTTCGGAAATAGGTGGGAGCGTTTCAAAAGCATGGGCAGTTCCTAATCGGGGAGGACAAACCAGTGTGTCAAGACCTCAGTCTTGTTGCATGTAACTATGAATCTTGTCATACAACGAGTCAAGCCAGGGGCTTGCCATGGACCCCATGGGGAGGGGGAGGGAGGAGTAGAATAGATGGAACAGGGGGTATTTAGTGGGCAGTGGAAGTGTTCTGCATGATCTTTCAGTGATGGACGCAGGACATGGTAAATACGATCAAAATTTATAAGTATACATTCTAAAATGTAAACCATAGTGTAAACCATCGACCATGTTTAGTAGCTATGTTTCACTATTTGTTTATCAGTTATAACAATGGTACCATGCACATATAAAAATATATTAATATAGGAGGGAGGAAACGGGGAGGGTGTTGGGTATATGAGAGTCTCCTGTATTCTGTGTGTAACTTTGCTGTGACCTAAAACTTCTTTGAAAACAAAATGAAAAATAGTGAGACACTGGGGAATGAGTGGGGGAAGGTGCCACAGTACAGACAGGACACCAGATATTGCAGTGATGAAAGACAGAATGTCAAAAAAAATCTTTTAATATTTTTCATTTTTTTTTAAAGATTTATTTATTTATTTATTTATCCCCCCCTTGCTGCTTGTGCTTGCTGTGTTCATTCGCTGTGTGTTTTTTCCGTGTCTGCTTATCTCCCCCTTGCTGTGAGGTCCCGCTGCATCAGCCCACTGTGCCGCGCAGGCCGGCCTGCCCTCACAAGGAGACCCCGGGAAGCAAACCCGGGGCCTCCCACATGGTAAACGGGGCCTCCATCGATTGAGCCACACCCGCTTCCTGTTGTGAGGTCTTGCTGCATCAGCCCACCGCACCGCATGGGCCTGCCTGCCCTCACAAGGAGACCCCGGGAAGCGAACCCAGGGCCTCCCGTATGGTAAATGAGAGCTCCATCAATTGAGCCACACCCGCTTCCCTTTTCATTTTTTTAATATCTAGTCTTTTAATTTTATTTTATTTTCAGTTTTTTTTTAATTTTTATATATTTTATCTCTTATATTTAAACTTACCAGTATTGTTTCATTTTCCTATTAAATGTATTCAGCTATTGTAATGGCTTCATTTTTGAAGAAGGTTTGGATCACAGAACAGTTATAACTGGGGCAGGGGAGGATCATTGGTGTGGGGTGTCAGGGATGGGGGATGTATGGCAAGAAGTTCACCTAAGCACACATATAAAGTATGTAAAAATGTTTAAAGTTCACAGGACATTGTCACAGTGGGTGGAGACTCACACATTAACCAAGAATACTGAATACCCATCCGGGAGGGCTCTGCCACATTCTCTAAGGGAGCAGAAACAGTCCCCCAAGTGCGGGGTCAGTGACTGGTGAAGGAGGATGATCCAATGATGGGCCCTTGATATTGACAACTAGGCTTATGAGCCTTTGCTCTTGAAATTGAAACTTAGCCTACTGTTATGGGGTGCCTAATGGTTGCCTCCTGAGAGCCTCCTTGTTGCTCAAATGTGGCCTCTCTCTAAGCCAAACTCAGCATATGAATGCATTACCTTCCCCCCAGCATGGAACATGACTCTCGGGGATAAGCCTCCCTGGCACCAAGTATTGCTACCACGCACCAACTAGCAGCACAACTGGAAAATGACATCAAATAAAAGGGGGAAAAGTTAAAGACAAATGAGTTTATATGGCTAAGAGACTTCAAAGTGATTTGGGAGTTCAACCCAGAGGTAACACTTACACACATCTCAGCACGATCTCATAGACTGCTCAAGTGGATACTACCCCAAATAGTGGTGCTCCAGAGGGCTCTGGAGACACCCAGGTCCTATAGTCAGGGTGGATAGCTCCGGAGTTTGGTGCCTTGCCAGTGGGCCCTACTTTGGAATTTGTACTTGGTATTGAAGTTTGTAAGTGTACATCCAGAGACTGGAGTCCTTGGGCTGTCCACGTGCCAGCTGGGCCCAGAACCTCAGCGGAGTTGCAACCCCTACTCTAAAGCCCTTTAGACTCACCCAGGACAACTGGCAGAGAAATGATGCTGGACAGCAGCTGTTCCAGGGAATGGAGAGAGTCTGCAGCTGCAGGAAGGATAATCCCATCCATCTTCCCTGTGAGATATAAGCGCCCTCTCAATTGGAGGTGCAGTGGATGTCACCATCCCAGAATCCTCAGAATTGGAGAAAGAACTATGGACTAGAGTGGACTTACTAGTATTCTACTATAGACATATTTTGATTCTAGCAATGGAAGAAATTACAACATTGATGTGGAACCAGTAGCCACTGGAGGCTCTGGGGCCAGGGAGAGGGAAAAACAGGTATAATAAGGGGTTTTTTCAGGACTTGGGAATTATCCTGAGTGACATTGCAATGACAGATATAGGCCGTTTTATATCATCACAAAATATGGAGAACTGTGTGGCAGGGAGTGTAAACTACAATGTGAACTATGGTCCATGCTTAATGGCAAAGTCCCAGGATGCATTTATTAATTGCAATGAATGTGTCACACTAATGAAGATGTTAATGAGGGAGGGCTTGGGAGATGTAGGGAATAGATATAGGAATCCCTATATCTTTTGTATAACATTTATGTAATCTAAGTATCTTTTTAAAAAACAAACAAAAAACAAAAAAAACATATGAACCAACTATATGCTGTCTGCAAGAGACTTACCTTAAATTCAAAGATACAAGTAGGTTGAAAGGGAAGGGATGGAAAAAACATACCATGCAAGTAATAACCAATAAAAAGTTTGGGAAGCTATACTAATATCATACAAAATAGCCTTTAAGTCAAAAACTGTTATGAAGGACAAAGACAGTCATTATATACTGATAAAGAGGGATATCCAACAGGAAGCTGTAACAATTGTAAATATATATGTACCTAACAGCAGAGGCCCAAAATATATGGAGTAAATACTGACAGATTTGAAGGGAGAAATATATGATTCTATATTGTAGGAGAGTTCAATGCACCATTTTCAATAATTGATAGAACATCTAGTCACAAGATCAATAAGAAAATACCAGACTTGAATAATACTCTAAACCAAATAAATCTTACAGACATATATAGAATGCTTCACCGAACAAAAACAGAATACACATTCTTCTCAAGTTAACATAGATCATTCTCCAGGTTAAATCATATGCTAGTTCACAATACAGGTATCAATATGTTCAAAATTATTGAAATCATATCATGCATATTCTTTTACCACAATGGAGTGAATCAAGAAATCAGTAATAAAGGGAAAAATGAAAAACTCACAAATATATGGAAATTAAAAAGCATCATCTTAAACAATCAATGTGTTTTGAGGAAATCACAAGGAAAAATAAAAAATATCTTGAGCCGAATGAAAAAGAAAATAAAATACACCAAAATTTATGGGATGTAGTGAAGACATGTTGAGAGGGAAATTTATAGTTCTAAATGATTATATTAAGAAAAAAGAAAGACTTCAAACTAAAGACCTAACCTCAAAACTGGAAGAACCAGAAAAAGAAGAGGAACTGAACCTGAGCATGCAGAAGGAAGAAAATAACAAAGATTAGAGTGGAGATAAATGAATCAGGGAAAAAAAAAACAAACAAACAGAGAGAATCAACAAAATCAAAAGTTGGTTCTTTGAAAAGATCATAAAATTGGCAATCTTTTAGCTAGTATCACAAAGAAAAAAGAAAGTATACAGATAATGAAAATCAAAAATGAAAAAAAGCGACATTACTACTGACCTTGCTAATGTAAAAATGACAATAAGTGAATAGTATGAACAACTGTAGGCAAAAACATTAGATAACCTAGATGAAATAGACAAATTATTAGAAACACACAAACTACATACATTGACTCTAGAAAAAACAGAAGATCCCAACAAACCCATTTTTAGTAGAGATTGAATCAGCAATAAAAAAACCTCCCAACTGTGAAAAGCCGAGGATCAGAGAGCTCCACAGGGAAGTCTACCAAACATCCCAAGAAGGCTTAACTCCAGCTCTTCTCAAACTTTCCAAAGAATTGAAAAGGAGGGACTATTTCCTAATTCATTCTATGAGAGGCCAACATCATCCTCTTTTGAAAGGCAGATAAAGATACCAGAAGAAAAGGAAACTACAGACAAATATCTCTTATGAATACAGATACAAAAACCTCAACAAAATGCTATCAAACTGCATCAAACAGCATATTAAAATAATTGTATACCATGATCAAGTGGAATTTATCCCTGGTATGCAAGGCTGGTTCAACATAAGAAAATTAATTAATGTAATGCACTACATTAATACACTGAAGGAAATAAAAAACCATGGCAATCTCAATTGATCCATCGACAAAAGGCATTTGGTGAAATCTAGCACCCTTTCTTGATAGAAACACTTAAGACACTAGCAATAGAGGAAAACTTCCTCAACATGAAACAGGGAAAATATGAAAGGCTCATAGCTTACATCATACTTAATAGTGAAAGCATAAACACTTTCCCTATAAAATCAGTAACAAGACAAGGATGTCCAATGTCACTACTATTAGTCAACATTGTACTGGAAGTTCTTGCCAGAGCAATTAGGGAAGAAACAAAAATAAAAGTCTTCCAAATTGTAAAGGAAGAAGTAAACTTTCCTTTTTGCAAATGATATGATCCTATATACAGAAAATGTTGAAAAATCCACAACAAAGTTCCTAGAGCTAATAAAAGAATTCATCAAAGTTGCTCTGTATAAGATCAATACCCTAAAATCAGTAGTGTTTTCATATACAGACAATGAACAATCAAAAGAAGAAGTCAAGAAAAACATTTATTCACAATAGAAACTAAAAGAATCAAATATCTAGGAATAAATCTAAGCAAGGCTTGTACAAAGAAAACTACAAAACACTACTAAAAGAAATCAAAGAAGACATAAATAAGTAGAAGTACATTCCATGTTCATGGATTGGAAGTTTAAATATTGATAAGATAATCTTACCCAAAGAAATGTGTAGATTCAACCAATCCCACTCAAATTCCAACAACATTCTTTGCAAAAATGGAAGAGCCAATCATCAAATTTATATGGAAAGGTAAGGGGCCCTGAATACCTAATGCCATCTTGAAAGAAAGAATGAAGTTTGAGGACTCACACTTCCCAAACTTCAAATTTATTAAAAAGTCAAAGTAATAAAAATAGTGTGGTACTGGCACAAGGACAGACATGTAAACTACTGGCATCAGCTTGAGAGCTCTGAAATCAACCCTCCTATTTATGGCCAAATGATTTTTGACAAGGGGTCAAAGGCCACTTAATTGAGAAAGAATAGTCTTCAACAAATAGTGCTGGGAAAACTGGGTCTCCATTTGCAAAAAAA
>JAQZBX010087470.1:0-12864 GCA_029593785.1 Cabassous unicinctus
TTGATTCATGATCTTTGTTTGGACAGCTTTGATTAGTTGTTCTATGTTTTGCATCTCCTCTTGGTTTTTAGTTTGTTCATTAGACTGGGCCATGTCTTCCTGTTTCTTAGTATGGCTTGTAACTATTTGTTGGTGTCTAGGCATCTATTTATCTTGATAGGTGTATTCAATTAATTAGCTTCTCTCTCTTCTCTATAGTTTTATTTGTTGTTTTGAGTGTGATAAGATTTCCTTTTAACACTTCATTCCTCTTATTCTATTTTCTTCCTCTTGTTTATGTTCCCTTGGAAAAAAAAATTTGGACCAGAGAAATAGGAAGAGAAAATGAATAATAGTAGTAATAATAGTAAAAGTCCAGAAAAGGACTGTATAAGGTGTAGGAAATTGAGTAATTAACCCAAGTATGAAGTATAGAAGACTAAGATTAGAAAAGTGGAATAGAAACAATGAAACAAAAAGAAGAATAAAAAAATATAGAATGAATTAAAAGGCTGGAAGGATTAGAATAGGGGAAAAGAAAAAGTAAAAGAAAGAAAGAAACAAATATGAAAAAAGAAATAAAATTGAGAAAGTAGGAGAGAGAGAGCAATGAGAACAAGAAAAATTGGAGACCAAGCAAAAAGAGGTGAAATGAAAAACAAGAACAGAAAATATAAAAATGAAGAAGAGAAAAGTTATAGCATAAGTAGAGAAAATTGGTAAACAAAGGGAAAAAAATGAACAATCAGAGAAACAAAGGAAGGGGAAACACAACAACAAGAAAACAGAACAGCAGCTACTTTTTTAAAAATTTTTAAAAATGAGGAAAAAGGCAAAAAAAAGAAAAAGGATTAAGAATCAAAGATAAACCTGGAAAAACAGCCTTCTTTCTTAGTCCCCTAGGGATCTACTCAGGTTGCTGCTCTTCACCAATCAATCACCCTGCTACCTGTCCTCTGCTGGATTTAAGGCAGGTTTAAATGAATAAAATGAGGAAAATGAAAAAGGAAACTTTTTTTTTAAATAAGAGATCAATAAAAGCTAATACAAAGAGAATGTTAATATGTTCCTTGTGTTAAAGTTTCAGCTGGATGCTTGATTATCTTGCATCACTTCTCAGAGAGGACCCACAGATTAAGCCAGGGACCTTGTATATGTTAGGTAGGAATTCTTCCACTAAGTCATTCTGTCTTCTCTAGTTAGAGAGGCTTTTGGAAGGCTATCCATTCCTTTTCCCTCAGGCATGTTAGATTAGTCTTTTATCTCTGCCTCCTTTCTGATGTAATTCCTCTCTTTACCTAGGCTGCTGAGCTTGACTGCCTGCTTAAGGAGATCCCCTCCCCTATGCCTGTTGTGTCCCTTCTGACACCCAAAGGGGGCTCAGTTAGCTAAAACAACTTCAAAGAAACTACTCTCCACCACCCCAGACCCCATTTCCTCCCAGGGAGTTTGCAACCACTCTTCATTTGGTGGACAGAGCTAGTGGCTCCACCTAGGCTCTTTGTCCTGGGGACAGGGTATATGTGCCACTTCCAGGCACAGGCATGAGAATCTCAAAATTTTTCTTGGGCTTCCTTATCTTTTCAGTAGCTTCCTAACTGACCCAGAGCACAATCTCACTCTCTATATATATCTAAAGAAGCTGGCAGGGAGGAAGAAGTCTGTCCTTCTCTCAGTCAGATACAATTCACCTGGAGTTTTACCCTCCCTCAATATCTTGGGGGTGGGGGAGGGGAGCCTTACCTGGCAGCCAGGAGGATCAATAATTGACAGCTTGCTGTTTCAGCCTCTTTCTCTCTGTTCCTGACTCTCCTGGGAGTTGTGAAGCAGTGTTCTGGTTTGCAGTACCCCAAATCAGGTCAGCAAGGCAGCCCTTGACTCCCTCTTAGATACTTTCATGAGAGCTAAGTTTTATGCACCTACCCCATAGGCCATGTTCCCACCCCAATAACATGTTGCAGAGGAACAGAAAATGGTTGAAGTTGTGGAAAGCTCTCCTGCAAATGGAAGGCAACCCAAGGTTAGTGTCCTTTGAGTTTGACAAGGAGGCCAGGCAGGCGGGCTCTGGAGTCTCTCAGACATGGGGTCACTTCCTACTGATTCTAGCCCCCAGCTCAATGACCTTGTGGGGGAAGCAAGCACTGAGCACACCCACATCCCAGGTCTGGGTGAGGACAAATTCAGATTTGGTGCAGAGGGCACTGAGCTCTGAACGGGACAGGTGATAGTGGTGACTGTCATTGTTTCCTGTGGCCCCCAGTTTCTGGGGTTTCCTGTATAAGCAATCTCAGGTGGCTACCCTGGTTTTGTGGGAACAGCAGACATTGGACATTTCCCACTGTCTGCTTCAACAGTGACTTCCTCCAGGTCTTTCCATCCAAGTTTACTTCCCAAATCACTATCTGGCCTCTTGGGATAAATGCTTCTGGTATAAATTCCAAATTTCACGTCCTGATAGTCAAGGCGCTATCTGATTGGGCCTTCCTGACCATGTCACCTTCTGCTACTCCCTGACTCTCACTGCCTAAAACCCCTGCATGGCAGCCATGTTGGTCTCTCACCTTTCTCAAGAGTGCTCTGTCCTTCTGGGACTTCCAGCCTTCCCCATGCTTGTGCTGCAGCCAACCATATCCTCGTCTCCTCACTGCATTTAAATCCCACCCATCTTATGCCCCTTTAAACAAATGTCCCACCTGAAGATGAATTCATCACTCTTCCTTCTCTTTCTCCATTATTCTTATTTTTTTCTACTTATTTGGACCCTCTAGATTCTGTGTGTTTGTCATTGTATGTGTCTGTTACTCCAGTAGACTCAAGGTTGTCATACAGGGATTCTCTCTGGACTCTCAGAGCCCTTGATGTTTCCTCCATGATTAAGTTACTTTGAATGAATGAATCAGGAAAGATGACCATGTGCCAGGCACTGTTGTTCTAAAAAGTTTTCAGAAGTTAACAAAATTCATCCTCACAACCACTCTCTGAGGTAAGTACAATTATTTAAGAAATGGAGAACCTGAGGGCCATAGATGTGTAGCAAGGTTACACAGCCAGTAAAGGGTGGAGGCAGGACTTGAAGCCTGGCTCCGGAGCCCACCTGCAGAAGCACAGCCGCACACTCCCTCTCAGAGAGGCAAGGCCACCTCAGGACCCTCACTGGGGCCCTGTCGTTCATCCCTCTCCTCCCACCTGTTGTTGAGAACTGAGAGCTTCTGCTTGTCAACTGTGCTCCACTTGGACTGCAAGAAGAAGGTGGCAGTGATCCATACCTGCAGGATCATGAGGCCCATGATGATGGCTATGGTGAAGCAGGAACACAGGGGGGGTGACAAGTCTGAAGTACCCACGTTCCTGAGCTGGCCTTTTCCACTCTCTCTCAGGCCCTTCCTGGACCCAGTGGTAGAGGAGGGAGATGAAGACTGTCACTATCACATGCTCTGCTCCCAGAGCTTACAGACTAATCCCTCACCCATTATGCAGGTGAGGAAACCGAGGTACACAAAGTGGAGGTGGCTTTCCCAAGGACACATGGTTAGGTCTTTAGAATCAAAACCACTATTCAGTAATCCAGAATTTAGTTGATATCTTCTTTATCTACCAGGTGGCAGCTGGGAGAGTGGTTTACTAGTTTGGGACTCAAGCAAACTGGACTTTTTGAAGCATCTAAGAAAGCCAAAAGATACTGGGCCCGGCAGGATCAGCCAAAAACCCACAGGCCACCACAGGCAATTGTGGAAGCAGAGGAGCACAAAGTATAGAGGTCCCCAGATAATTCCACAGCCTATGTTTGCATCTCCTCGGGGCAGTGGGGAGGAGGTAGTGGTTAAAATGAAGCATTGGTGTGAGATTGCCTAAAGGCTTCTCTCTCTCTTAGACCTTCCCTGTGCTTCCCTTTCCTTTACCTAAAAGGGAAGATACTAGATGTGTCAGCATCCCAGGGTTGTTAAGAAAATGGTCACCCAGTAAATGCTCAGTGATTCAGCATTCATTTTTTAACTACCAGATGGGAAAGCTGAGGCTCAGACAAGGGAAGCAAATGCCCACAACAAGTCAGTAGTGGATCAAAATTGAGGGCTCAGATTCCCTGATTCTCTCCAGTAGATTTAATTGCCTCTCACTTCTTTCCCTTAAATCTCAGTTTCCCAGCTGTATAATGAAGATACATTTATCACCCAAACAGTTGACAGAAATTCATGGCACAGTAAGTGTGATTGCATAAACATCAGCCTCCACATGCTGTGTGATGCTATGATAAGCCATAAGCACATCAGAGCTGAGACCATGGGTCCAATGAGCCCAGCAGGGACAGGTGTGTGTTGGAGAGTGGCTGCAAGGAAGGCACATGTGCTCCCAGCACCTGGGCCACTATAGGCAGCCTGCCCAGCACTTACATCCCAATGCACAGGCCTTGGAGCATGTCTAGGGCCTGTCTATACAACCACAGATTGTAAATGACCACCAGGGCAAACAAGCTTTGCACCACATGGTTGAAATAGCCTGTGGGCAGGGAGAGCTGGTGCTCACTTAAGGCCCTGGGTAACCCAGCCCTGAAATCCCCTCCCTGCAGACCACCCCATAACCTCTGCCCACACACAAAGGCAATGTACTCTTATGCTTGGAACAATTGCTTGTGCCATTTCTCCTTCATGGTGTGATCTTCCCTTCCTTTCTGTTGACCTCCTCCTCACCCCATGTCCAGTTCAAATGTCAATTCAACTCACTGATTTTGGTAGAAAATATTTTTCTTCATTCCAATCATCTAATATTTCTAATGATTTCTACAGTGAATATGTATTACTTTTATAAAATTTTAAAACCATTTTAAAACAGTAAACAAAATTAATTGATAACATAAACTTCTAATTACATAAACAGAATTCCAAGAAAGATATAATTCCTCACCATCCCACACCTCAACAATGCTTCCTTTTCCCATATTCTAGATTAGTCCTCAGCCCTGAGCATATTATGTTTACATAATTATCTTAATAGATAATTATCTACATTCATAATTATGCTCTTTTCTTTTTACTTAACATTTTATCTTTAAAATTCTTCCATGTTGTCTTGCAATTTTTATGGCTAACACTTTTCATGGTAGCAGAGAAAGGGATAAGTCACATTGCACTTAACCATTATGCTGTGGTTGGAACTTTATACATTGACTTCATACTATGACAAATAATATATGAGTATGAGTGTGTGCATTGAGAGATATTCCCTTCATTTTACTTTCCTGGAATAAATTAACAAGGATAGGGAATTTAAGAGTAGAGCAAAGGATAGACACTTGCTTGGATTCTTTTTGCCTGATCATTTTCCCAAGGACTCTTCCAATGTCCTTGGACACTGGGAGCATATAAGTACACTGGTTACCTGGCCACTTTTCCTGTGCAAGTTTTTAAGATTTATTTATTAATTCCCCCTCCCCATTTCCTGTGATCATTGTCTGCTCTTTGTGTTTTTCTGTGTCTGCTTGTCTTTTCTTTTTTAAAAAAAATTTATTGAAGTGTATCATTCATACATGAATGACATACTGTAAGTGTTCAGTAAACATTGTGAACTTGCAAAACAAGCATACATAACATCATACAGGACTCCCACACATGAACTCCGCACAAACATGCTGCATTGATGTGAAACATTTGTTAACAAATCATGAAAGTGAATCATCAAAGTATTTTTACTAACTAGAGTCTGTATCTTCCTCCCCTATATATTTTTTAAGGATTTATTTATTTATTTACTTTTATCCATTTTTACCCCCCCCATTTTTGCTGTTTCTGTGTCCATTTGCTGAATGACTGTGTGTCCATTTCCTGTCCTCTCTTCTCATCCTTCTGCTGTTTTCAATAAGATTCAATCCTAGGAACCTCTGATGTGGGAGAGAGGTGTCCTACTGCCTACACCACCTCAGTTCCTAGTTTTTCTGTGTGTCTCATCTTGGCTTTCTCTTGTGTCACTCTCCTGTTACATCATCACCTTGCTGCTGGGTCATGGGGCCTGGAGGTGCACCGTGCATGGTGCCTAATGGCTCAACTTCTAGTGGGACCTGGTGACACACCTGCACATGGGGCCTGGTGTCCCACATGCCTTTTATATTTTTATTTTTTAAATTTTACCAGGAGGTCCCAGAGATTGAACCTAGGTCCCTCCATATGGGAGACAGACACCCAACCACCAGAGCCACATATATCCCACTGTTATATCTCTTAAGGTTGACTAAAGATATCCAAGGTTACTGTCTTTTCCCATACAGGATGGTCATATAAAAAATCAGGCTTAGTTTATCACCAGCATTCCAAAAACCAGACCTAGGAAGGAAAACTAGGTCTGAGGACACATGCATGATTTCTAATATAGCAAATGTTTAGTCTACCCTGATTATCACAAAATCAGGACAGCAAAAATAAAGTTAATTTTTTATTGAAATTGTTGAAGTCAATTGGGTAGGTTCAAAATGGCCTCTCGTTCTTGTGTGATTTTATATGTTCTTACTTATCTGTGAGTAGGCTTAGATAAAGATTCTTGTTTTATTATCCATGAGGATGTCTGTTTCTGGTCATAATGAAGTAATAAGGGCTGGTTTTACCATCCCACTTTAAACAACTAAAAATAATGGACAGAAGATATGAACACAGAGTTCTCAGATGCTGCATGACAAGCAGTGAACAGCAGAGATCCCCTAAGGAAGGGAGAACTGTGAGGTGACAGTCCCAGGCTGAGGACAGTTTACAGGCTACAGTGTACCCCAGATGGGCTTGGCAGGGTCCTTGAGTTGAGACATGCAACTGGGATTCTGGGAATTCATGGCAGCTACATTTGCAGGCAGAGCGCAAGAGGAAGAATGCTGCATGGAGAGGAAAGAGCTGAGCAGGGAAAGGCAACTACAGAGCTCTGCAGATTGCTCCCAACAAGTCTTCAGCTGACCAAGCCTCTGTCATGAGGAAATACCAATGGCCACAGAACAACATTTGAGAAAGCAACAGACAGCACAGTTCTCAGGTCTCACACAGGACAGGGAATAGTTCGTGTTTCCACTAGTCAGCATGAAAGAAAGTAATAAATTACAGAAGTTTGGGTATTCAGAGTGTATTGTCTCTGCAGCAGAGACCCTTAACTAAAGGTTGCTCTGGTCCAACTCTACAAAGAGTTAAAGCAATCCTCAACAGGACCAAACAGCAGCCCAGAACAAAGCTCAAGACTGTTGAAAGAAAATAAATGCATCCAGGACCCAAAGATGTACAATGCACAATTCCTGTCATCTAACAAAAATTACCAGATATATATAAAAAAAGTAGGAAATAAAATCTATAATGAGGAGAAAATTAAATCAACAGAAACAGGCCAAGAAATAACACAGATTGTAGAATTTGCAAGCAAGGACATTAAAACCATTAAAATTATCTTCCCACCTGAACAATTTTTTGAACAACAGAAAACTGCCCTCCAGGAAGGTGAGAAACAAATGGGATCAGTTGCTGAATTCTCATCTTAATCCTGAGAGTGAGCTGTTTTAATTTCTGAGGAGATGAGAAACTAAATCTCAGGCAAGTTAAATAATGTGTTTAAATTCATAAGTGAGGATGAGAGCATTGTCTTTCCAAGGTAAGAGCCCAGATTCTTTCCCAGATTCCTTGTCCCTCTAGTGTCCCAGCCTCTGTGGCCAGAAGAACAAGCCAGAACAGTCCCATGGGGTCCTGATACCTACATGACAGGCAGATATAAAAGAGGGGGTCAAAAACTAAGACCTGGACATTTCACCCTGGAAGAGATGATTGAGTACCGGGGCAAAGGAAAGGGGGGGGGATATCATAGTAACTAAAAGTTGGATGATTTTTGTATGTATATTCATTAAGAAACCTGTGAAATAGTCATGACCCTTTATCTGCAATTTCTATTCTAGAAGCTAATCTGAAGTTACGACTGTGAAAATGTTGGTATGAAATAAACAATATAAACTATTTGATTAATATACTTTAAACTTATGACACTTCAAAATGATAATATTTTTGACACTTTGAATTCAATGCAATATATTATTATAACCAATTTTACAAATATCTTTTCACTTTTTGAAATAGTATCTCCTTAAAAATTTCAAAGGTATGTGTAGCACTCATTAAATTTCTCTTTGGCAGCACTGGAGTAGGGTGTGCTATCATGAACAGAAACACATATTTGCATTTTTTTTTCAATTTCTTTTGTGTGTGTGTGAGTTAACAAAACAATCATGCATACCATACAGGATTCCCATATATTGCCCACCACCAAAACCTTAAATTGTTGTGACACATTTTTCACAAATGATGAAAGAACACCATCATTATATTACTGTTATTGTCCATAGCTTATAATTGGTGTATTTTCTCAACAAACCATCCTATTATTAACACAATGTATTAGTATTGTATATTTGTTATAGTTCATGAGAGAATGTTCTCATATTTGCACTGTTAACCACAGTCCATCATTCACCATGGAGTTTGCTGTGTTATACAGTCCCCTGCCCTGCACAATCCATCCAAAGTGTACACTCAGTGGCTCTCAGTTTCATCACAGAATTGTGCTGTCATCAGCTCACACAGTTTCAGAACATTTTCAACACTCCAAAATAAAAAATTCCATGCCCTCTTATACCTCCCTATTATTGACCCTTAGTGTTGATGTTCAGGAACTTTGTGCATGAAAATGGTGCCACAGATGAGAAAGAATAAGACAAAAAGAAGAAAAAACTGGGATCAGGGGACTCTTCATCCAATATGAAGAGAAGAGCCCAGTCCCATCATAAAGTGTGGCTTTTATTTTGGCTTTAGAAGAAAGAAAATATATATGTGCATATGCAAAGGTAATAGATACTTGACAGTTTACATTTTTCTAAAATCAGCAAGTCTTAAAAGTTAATGGCTCAGTTCTTCTTTTCATTCCTGCAATTCACAAACATTGTAAGTCTTATAAGCTCAGGATGTTTCCCCACCCATCTCCTATCAGCATGAAACTGGAGGGCTTGTCTCCTACATTCCAAGGTGATCTGCTTTCTGTCAGTAGTCATGGCCTTTAATGGAAACTCCATCATTTCCCCCTTTTTTATTAATTAATTTTTTTCAGTGAAGATCATAGGAACCATTATATAAGCTGATACAAGGTGACCTCCTGTCACACTTGTCTTTTTCCATAGGCTGTTGTGACTGTGCCTCTCTTAGGTTGTCCTCCTCTGAGAATCTTACCCGTCATTGACTACCAGTCAAGCTTTTGAGATCTTACATGGAAGTCAATTTCATTAATATTTATACTTTTTCAGGTTCCTTAGGTGAATATTTTTGGGCAGATAATTAGTATTAAGATCAAGGGGTTATTAGTAGAATCTTTCTACTAAATAATGTAAAATTAGTTTTTTATGGCGAAGTTTCTTAACATAAATGCATTTATCTGCTCTAATTCTTCATTTTTTCTATGAATATATGTTATTACTCTATCCTTGACAATACAAACAATTAAAATGCATATAACAATAATTCCTAATCCAATCCAAAATGATATTTGAACTGTTTTTTGTTTCCACCAGTGAAATGGATTGGTAGTATTTAAATTTTTGGACAAATCATTCTAAAATTCTGCACCAGTGGTTTCTTTCAATTCATTTTGAGACATGCTCAATGCCTTCTTTTGCAATTCTAAAATATCTAAAGAAATATTATGCTTATATCCAATCAAATGATTTTTCATTTACTTCCAATCATGTTCACTATTATTATAAGCCAAAGGAGTAATACAAAAGAGCTTTCATTCCAATCACATTTAAGAGCTCTTAACAAGTTTAAATTATAAATTTGGTTACCCAAATGTATAATAGTTGTTTCAAGATCATTCATACAATTATTCAGTTCCATATCAATGTGAGACTGGCTATGCCACATCTCACTTGCATTTTTATGCCAGTCTTTAACATATTATTGAGTCTGGACTCCTTGATGAAGGGCTGTGCCAGCGACAGCTGCAGTGGTTATGATGCCAATCAGTCCCAAATTTTCTGATATTAAAAGTCCAATCAGTTTTTAGTTCTTTTTAAATAATGGTCGAGGAAATGCCACAGCAACTGGGATTCTGGAGACTGTTGCCAATGTCTGGTCATCTGAACCGGTAACCATAGTCCTTTTCTTCTTCTTGCTATAAAAAGAGTTTGATCTTCCTGCAAATATGAATTCTTAAGACATGTAAATAAAGAGCAATTGGAGCAAATACTGTTCCTTTCACAAAAAGTTACTTTTCCAATGATAAAAACTATAGGATCTCATACACATACTGTAAGAAATTGAGTTGATTTTCTTTTTAAAATAGTAGTATTAGTTTTACTGCCTTACCATTAAAAAGTTGGACCAGTTCCAAAAAATAATTTCCACAAATAATTTTGAGTTTTGTTAAGTTTAGTGTCCCACGGTTGTGGGATATATCTTCCTTGATTTTTCCAATTCATTGAGCTGTTAGTAAATGCTGTATTACCAAAATTCCAGTAATAAGGATTACTGTCACTAGTAATTATGGTTGAATTATTAATGAACCAAGATATGGTTGTGTTTTTAATAGGCTTTGGTATTCCTATAAGGTCCCAATCCTTTACAATTCCATAGGAATCATTAAATAACACAAACTCTGAAAGCCTATGACATATATGCCATTTGTCATTAAGTAGTCTGTTGTGAGAGGGACATGTAAGATTTACCATATTTTCTGATTTATAGAGTAAAGAAGGGAAAATGAAAACATAAATTTGAGTTTGAATTTTCTGTTAAAACTACACTGTGATTTTTAGGTTGCATGCATACAGAACCATATCCAATACAAATAGGGCAGTCTATAAAAGGTAAAGTTAAATTTTCTATAAGTTTCCCTTCTTCTTTTGGCTTTACAGGTAGTCATATATCTATAGGTCCTGGAAAATGGTGAGATTGATTAAGATAATTTGGGTAAGACTCATCATCCCAAGTTAACAGCTCTAAAAGAGGTGGGTTGTTTATGTATGCCCAGTAAGTGTAATTATGATGTGGTATCTTACCTTGAAATAATACTTTACCTATAATTAATCCAATGTGAAACCACCATGTCCATAGTTTAAGTTTCGGCAGCATTTTTAACACAAGGCTTGATTCCTCTAGAGGGGATCCACTGCTGTTCTCCTGTTTCTGTAGTGATAAGTATAAAACCTCCATCCCAAAATTTTACCTCTCCTTTTTCCCATTTATTGTTTATTTAATTTTTCATTTTCATTCTTTTTATTAAACTCCCATTGTCTTTCTACTGCTGTGGTATTAGAAATTTGTTGTCTATTAAGAAAATTTAAGGTAAACAATGCTTTAGATTGTTTGTCTTTAGCAGATTCTGCTCCATCTCCCCCTTTTTAATTTTGTAACATTAATTTTATTGTTTATAAACAGGGTTTTAACTGTTATATTCTAATCTTTAGAATATGTATACATACATTCACATGCTTACTAAACCAGGGGACACACTGATATACTTGACTTATTTTTGGCTAGAGTTCTTGATAGATACAAGATAAATGTTAATATGTATATTTAGTTTAATAATCTTATACTGACAATTAGAGAGAGAAACATGAATAACATAATCAATGAAAAGATTAAGTTAATATTGAACGAAGTTACAGAATGATAGATAAATAGAACAGTTATATATATATATACTTACCAATATTTAGCTTTCAGTTGGGGAAGTGTTGAATTAGTAACTAATACTACAGATTTGGTTGTCTATGTTTAGGATTAATGAATTTGATACTATAGATGCCAACTTGTGAGCATTTATCTAATTCCTGAGGATGGGACCAGCCTCCCCAGGAAGGAACACAACACTCATTGGGCAGTATATTTTAAGGTTCATGCATCAGTCCCTGGGAGAGTGGCCAGCTCCTTCAGGGAGGAATACAACACCTTTTGAAGTGTACTTTATTAGTATTTTTTAAGTTGTTATAAAGCATCCTTGATGTGCTTACTATTTTAGTTTCCATTTTTTTTTGAAATATGAAAAATGTTAAGATTTACATATACATATAATAAAATACATTTATGTGAAACATACAAGTTATTAAATTACTTAAGTATGCAATGTAGTGCATTTAAGTATTGATTACTAAAGTATGTTATACATAATTTATAACTACAGTAAATTATACAACAAAAACTAATAAGAATTTTAACCAGGAGACATCCAATGAATAAACTTTTATTTTTAATGAGTTTAAGATTTTTAGTAGCATTATTAGAATGAACTTAATTTCTTTTTTTTAAAAATAGTTTCAGACATAGGTAAAAACAAATTATTATTTCCTATTTGGGCTGTGAGGCAATACATTAACTTGCAATTTTAATACCTGCAATGGTTTTGTTGTAAACTTTATAATTAGAATTGGGCCTATAGTTTACAATGTTGAATATAAACTTAATTTATTGTTGGTTATTTTACAGAAAGGGGAATGTGGGTTGGCTTGACTTGTTAAAGAAGATTAATTTTTTGTGACGAACTGGTAATATTTGTGACTGCTGCATATTGCAGTGGTGTTACTTTAATTTGCTGTTTATGACTGTTATGCCCTACCCCTGCAGCCCCTGATGGCTGACCTTTTTCTGTAGTTATATCCTTGTTTTTTGTTTTGTTTTTTATTAGCAGAGGTAGAGTAAATCAGATAAACTTAAGTTAAAGCATCTGCCTTTTGATTTTTAGGCAGAGAGGCAGTTTTATAACACATTATATTTTAAAATAATTAATATTATGATTAATAACAGTCTACTTTTATATAATATAACACTGAAATATTATTAAATTTTCAGCAATTTTATACACCTTTAAAGTATTTATATGAACTTTCTATTC
>JAQZBX010087471.1:0-12864 GCA_029593785.1 Cabassous unicinctus
AAAAAAAAAAAAAAAAAAAGGACAGCGTAACCCAAAACTCCTATCAATTGGGGCTTGTTTGAGGTGTCCAGTTCTCATTTGAAGGCTCTGTCCCAATGAATGTAATTACTAAAGGAGAGAACCAGCAAGCTTCAATCCACATGGGAATGCCATGAATGAAGGACACCACACTCCCACTCCTTGTGCAACCCACAGAAGGTAAAAACAAACTCAAAAGCTATGTTGGTCACTGTTGCTTTGGGTTTTTTGTTTTGTTTTTAGTATTGGATTGGTATGCAGCAATAGCTGCCCACTTCAACTATCTTTGCATTTATCCAATATCACTAAACTGGCCTGTCAAGCAAGCTACCTGATTGGGTCTCCCTTACTCTCAGCCATCCACTCCCAAAGTCACTGGATTCAAGATGGCAAAAAGCCACTTCTAGATTTGGGCCACCATAAGGAAGTGGAAAACACATTCTGAAGAAACCCCTGCCCTCAGCCACAGCCAACATTCCACTTCCTGCTTCGGAAGCTCTGCAGCAATGCTGGCAGAAGGCCCACAAAGCTCCCACAGCAAGGCGGACACACCCTGGCGAACACCTAGCCCTGACCTTCCACATTCAGGGGCTCTGCCAGGCCTGAGCCAGCCCAACAGAGCCCGGGCCCCTCAGGAATAAGCTATAATGGTAACAAAGAGAATCAGATCCAGGGGCCCAATCAAGTTGCTCCAGGGTCTCCTAGGGGCTGTACCAGCCTAAAAATACCCAGGTTTGTAAGTAGGTGGGGTCCCGTTTGACTCCACATTGGCACCCGAGTTCAGCTTTCTGCCCTATACGAATCTGTCATGAGTCCAGAAGGGAAACATCCAACTAAGTGCTTTTCCTAAGGTTGATTTCTTTTTAGAGTTTGAGGGGAAAAATCAAATATGAAAGCAGTAACAACACTAACTCTTAGATTACCATGCCCAGCTCCTGAATAACTAGCCAGTCTAGGAGATAACTCAGATAAGCCAATTAAGGGAGGGGACAGAACAGAAACCCTGAGCTGCCTTAAATCAGATCACTCAGTCGCTAGCTGGTAGAGGTTTCCAATCCCCAATTCCTTCCTCCCTATCCGCACTCTCCTAGCCATCCCGACTACACCCCAGAAACTGGGTAATGGTGGTAGGTGTATCACTATCAGCCTAAAAAACACTCAACAGAAAGGTTCGATGACATGTTCTTAAACTACAACTAGAGAGAAAACCAATAAAAGACAGTGGTACATAATCAGACGTGGAAAATTTCTCTTATGTTAATGAGCATTTACCATTTCACAGAAAGAAGCAAATTTATCACTAAATTGTCCGATTTGGACATTTAGTATCATGGCCAGATGGTATAATATAAAATTAATCACAGATAAATAATGAATAGAGGGATGTAATTTAAATTAGAACACCAAGTTTCTAACTAATACTGCAGCTAAAGTAACACACATTAAAGCAGTCCCAGCTGGAAAAAGGCTGAAACACCTGAAAGGGTCTCTCCTTCTGAGTTTAGAAGTTGGAGGGCAATTTTTTTTACAAATTGACATTTAACAACTGAACTGATCATTTGTTGATCTCTCTTTTAATTTCTGCATTTCAAAATAAAATATATTAAACTTCTATACTTAATGGCCAGTAAGTCAAGCTAATTTTCATTTTAAAAAGTGAAACGGGGGGAAGTGGCTGTGGCTCAATTGGTTGGGCTCCCGTTTACCATATGGGAGGCCCCTGGTTCAATTCCCAGGGCCTCCTGGTGAAGGCAAGTCGGCCCGCATGGCGTGGTGAGCTGACAGCCCGTGTGACGCAGTGAGCTTGTGCAGCAAGATGACTCAACAAAAGGGAGACAAACAGACACAGAAAAATGCAAAGCAAATGGACACAGCGAGCACAAGCAGCAAGGGGGGGACAAATAAATAAATAAATATATCTTTTAAAAAAAAAAAGTGAAACGTTCACTAAGAGTCTAGACTTTTTCTACTCTATTCCCCATTCCTAACTTTACTGAAAAAATAAAAAAACCACAATTCATTTCAGAAACTTTTATAAGTTAATCAGGAAAAAAGTCTAAAGAAATATTCTTTAGACTTAATATCTCCATTGCTTCCAGCTAAACTATTGATTTTCCACAGTAGTTGTTTTCCTTTTCTGTTTTGGACCAAAAAATTGAAAAATACAGAGAAAAACAAGGCTTACGTAGTCTTACATTCCAGCAATATGGAAACTACCTTATACTTTATAAATATTTAAATATTTGTTCCAAATTTAATTCCCTCAAATAATATATTATAAAAATTTGTCCAAATTTAGTTTCCTCAAATAGACTGAAATGTTAATCTAGTGTCCTAATGCAAAAGGATAAAAAACTCATAAATTCATTTTTTTATAAAGTTCATACTCATGATTATATTTACAAATTAAAAATATTATTGTGGAATAGAAAAAACATGCCAAAGTTGGAGGAAATTACAATGAACGAGAAAAATTGAGATCAGGTCTTCACGTAGGATATTGATAAATTTCCCTTTCTAGCAATAGACCTTAACCAGAGACCGTAATTCCATATAATTGTATATCTAGCTGCTGACTTTAAGATTCAAGACATTGGTCCAAAACACTGTCAGTCTTTTATTTTTTTTTCAACCCTCATCTTGCATGCCTTCCCAGCCTGACCTCCCATTCAACCACATGTTTGTCCTTTTGTCCCCAACTTATTCCTGCTTCTCCTAATTATTTCCTGTATGCTCCCACCCCTTCCCTAACCTTGCTCCCCAATCTCAATGCCCTTCAGCACTGCTTCCGGTCAGGGGCACCCCTGGCATTTGGATGGGGCAGTTCTCTGTGAGGGAGTGTCCTGTACACTGCAGGATGTCTAGCATCCCTGGCACCCCCATCTCCCCATGGCAGGACATTGCCCACTGTTGAGAACTTCCACTCTAGAAGCTTTGGAGCCACTCATCCATTGGATTTGACTTGGGGGGTCCCACCATCTACTGACTACAATCTCAAACAGGTCAGTTAACTTCAGCTTCTTCATCTGTAAAATGGAAATAAATAACTACTTACCATATAGTTCTGAGGATGTAATGTGTTAAAGATCAGAGAGAGCCCATGCTCACTCTGACTTGCTTCTGACATTAAAATATGCATAGGAATTAATACCCAGTCTGTTCTACATGATCACATCCTGATTTCAAGTTGCCTTGGAATTCTTTTTCTAGGCTTCCTTAAACAGTGAAACTTCAATGACTACATTCTGTGGGGATGCAACTCCTTAACGGGTAATTGCATGTTTAAAATAATTATAAATCATACAAAGCAGTAGGGTGTGCATTCTACAGTTGCTAAGAGCAAAACAACTCAGCATAGCTTCACTGTGTTTTCCCTCCACCTCCACTCCCACCTGAAAGCATAGCTGCAGCCCTGGTCAGAGGTTCCTGTTTTCCAACATTGCTTCCAATCTCTTTGTATCCTTTGCTTCCAGTGAGGCTGCCCTCTCCAGCATCCAGGGATACACTGTTGTCTAGCTCATTTCACCCTACCTCAAGAAAGCACCCCTAAAGCCAGAATCAGTCTTTCATTCTCCCTGATTTAATGATTTTCATTTTAAGTGTTTGGACTGGAGAGGGTCAGCACAGAACTGTGCTACAAGGGCAGAGTCCACCTTTCTTCTCCTGAGTGTGATATATACCCGGAACCTAACAGAACCTAAAACAGAGCCTGATACATAGTAGGTTCTCAATGATGGTAAAATGAATGCATGAATGAATGCATTCAGAAGCCAGAAGACGTTTCCAATTCAAGTCTGAGTTCTGCTCTGACTGACATAAATAACTTTTGGCCAAACCACTCAAACTCTGCACAAGTTTCTTTCTCTGTAAAACGAAGTGGCCGAACTTCACTAGAAAAAATTATTTTAGGTTTTTTTCTTCCAGCTTCAAAACTGAGCCCAGGAACTTTAATGAGGAGTGAAAGACTGAGAAATTTTAGTCCAGGCAACAGGGAGGTAAAGATTTTTCTGCAATTGCACACCAGGGCTCCCTCCCTACCAGATAGCACCTTGTTCCCTGGAGGACAAAAGGCTCCAGGCATCAAACAAGCTGCAGATACTAAAGACATTTCAGAAATGCTGAGCACTGTGGAGTTTGTTTGTTATAACTGTCTTCTTTCAGAGACCCAGAGTCTACTCTCTCCTCAAAAGAGGTCCATAGGGGCCCCTATTGCCCACCCTCTTCCATCTAAAGCACCTCCCTTTCCAGCCTGAGCAAGGTGGGCTTATGCACCCCTTCACAAGCTCCAAATCCAACCCAATTCCTCCCCCTGCCATCTGCCTAAGGCTTCCATGCATATTTTATGATTTCTGGCACATTTCCTCCTTATCTGACATCCGGCAATGCATCTCTCTACCACCTATATTATTTCTATCTCTGGTAAGAATGTTCCTGAAAAAGGTATGTGTCCTAGAGATGTACTTTAGTTTTACCTTTCGATCTTATCTCCCCATCTAGTCTATGAATTCCTTGAGGACAGAAACGACACCCTCTATTTTCCTCCAGTTCCCCACAAGAGACCAAGGACAGAGTTGGGCAAGCAAAAGACTCTTAGAAAATACTTGTTAAATGAATGAATGAATGAAGTAATTGGCTGATATCAATGTTTTTAAATTTAAAAGTCATATTAACCTGCTTCCTGGACAAAGTTACCAGGACATCCTCATTGGGTATACACTCAAAATAAATTAAATTTTAAAATGGCATTTCTATCATTATTATATTTTCTTAGAACTGAAATAAAATGTCCTTCACTACAATATAAATAACATCAACATATTAAAAATAAATAAATAAATAAATAACATCAACATTATCAGCTGCATAAGAAATCTCATTTTCAGGTATACATAGCAAAATAATGTGGCATTATTATCATTTCCTTGTAAAAGCATACTTCACCGGGACCTGGGGAATAAAAGGGCAATTATCCCTTGGTGTTAGTTATTACAACTACCACTGTTACATACTGAAGCTGGAGAGCTTGGGGAAATCCGAACAAGATATAAGGATCTTCTCTAAACATTGCTTATTTAAGTCTATTGCTGGTTGGGGCAGAGCATCTTTTTGGAAATCCCAAGACCTATTTGATAAGTCTAATTCTAGTCACATTCTGTTGGGGACTGAAACATGTCCCCCACAAAAGACATGTTCAGGTCCCAAACCCTGGTCCTGTAGGTGTGAACTCATTTGCATACAGGACCTTTGAAGATGTTATCAGTTAAGGTATATCCAAACTGAGTGAGAGTGGGCCTTAATTCAGAATGGCTGAAATCCTTATAACCAAAGGAAACTGGACACGGAAGAAGAAGCCATGCAGAGCAGCCAGAAGCTGGAAGTCAATGAAACCCGGAAGAGAAAGAAGAAGATGCCGCCATAGGCATTGCCATGGGACAGGAAAGCCAAGGAACCCCAAAGAATGCTGGCCAGCCAGAAGATACCTACCCCGGGAGGAAGCAAGCCTTCTTGGCCTCTGAAATCATGAGCCAAGAAATTCCAGCTGTTAAGCCAAGGCATGGTATGGTTTTGTTTTAACAGCCGGGAAACTAAAACACATTCCTTCTTTGGTGATTTAATAAACTTCAGCTAAAACCAAACTGACTTTCAAACAAATCAAATTATTTGTTTTCCCATACGCTTGCTGGCAGAGAGGTTGGGCATCAAATGAAAGAGTGCCCATGGTCAACGAGACACTGCAGGGAGAAAATATTATGTGGTTGATGTCCCAATCTTTAAAGCTATGTCATCAAAGCTTCATATAGCTTAATACTATAAGCCCCATTAACCTCCCCAGCCCAACAGATGACATAAATGACTTCATTATTTCTTAGAATAATCATTTTATTCTTGCTTACAAGCATAAACATAACATCACCAAAAGTATTAAAATTACATTTTTACAGAAGAACTGAGTAGTGATATAGGAGATAATATTACAATTTGGAAGCCTCCATGAATGATTGTCTGAGACCTGAAAAAGATTGGTTCTTCAAACAGCAGACCAATAAAATAGATAATTAGTTTTTATGGGCTGTAGGTATGTGGTAACTGAATACATCTTCCAGCTCAAATCAAACCTCAGAACACATACTGCCAGGTGGGGCACGGGTGGGACCTAGACATCACAGTAAAATGCCCAAGGAAAAGAATATATTCACCTTGAGGCTAATATCTATATCGTTAAAGCAAAAGAAGCCATAATGAGGATTTACCCAAATTTACCCAAATGATGAAGTCAAAGCATTTTAAAGTTAGAATGCAACTGAGAGTTTATTCATCAAAATCCTTCATTTTACAGAAGAAACACTGAAACAGAAATGGAATGCCACTAAAACTTAGGTCTCTTAATTCTAGCTTCATTTGCAAAACACACAACTTTAAAAATTAAAAAGGCACATAGCAGGCAAGCAATAAATACCTGTTAAAAGTATAGTTGCAGGGTTCCAGAACTACCTTGATATACTACCTACTGACAGGATAAGCCAACTAATTATCTCAAGTGGTGACTTTGACTTTCCCAAAGTAGCCTAGGCTTAACACTTTAAAGCATCCTTTCACAATCAATAATTTTAATGGAACAATTACTGAAGCATGCAAGTTGAAGGTGAAACCAAAAGCTTTCTAGCATTCTCATTAAGGTGTGCATTGAAAAAAATATGTCTAGCCACGAAGTAGTATGGGTTTCCAAACATATGAAATGTAGTTTCAGTGGGGGAGGAGGGGATCTATAAAAGACAGGTATGACTAAGCAACCACAAAGTACTAAGCAACTAGAACCACCAAAAACTATCTATTGGGAGTCTGACTACCAGCCCGGCTGGCACAAAAAGATAAGGTAGAGCTCCCCACCTATTCTTCCTAAAGCAAACAGAGGTCTTTTTACTATAGTGTAGGCTTCCCTTTAAATTTAAAAGCCCCAATGATTTGTAAGGATTTGCAAACAGTATTTTATGCCACCCCACCCACTTCAGAAGCAAATTTTGGGATAATCTGGTTGACCTGCTGCCCAGGAAATTGGCCAGACCAGGTTGTAAGCAAGCAATATCACACTTTTTGATGCATTTGATTATATAGCTCATCAAGGAATGTCTTAAATCTATATTTTAACTCTTAGCTAAGGAAACTAAGTCTCAATAATCATGATATCTCTGGCTATTTAACTTCTCTTCCCTAAAAAAAAAAAATCTTAAAAATTTATGAATATCCACCGGACAAGTTTAAAAATTAAGTGACGATCACAGTTTATACACCCCCAAGGTGAAATTTACCACAGCATTACAAGAGGAAAGAAAACAGACACACACATTTACATAAAGATGTAAAAACATTTATAAAAGACACTAGGCAAAAAAGTGACACTTAAAAAACCGTGCCACCTCCGGACAAACCTGGTTTACCTTTCTCTTTGTGCAGGTAAAACTACAGTAATGTATTTGGGGTGGGGGAAGCACGGGTGGAGCGCAATCCTCACTTAAATCTGTTTCGTTCTGGAGTTAGGTTAGCAAGCCAAGCTACTGAAGAAATTCTGGTACCGAAAATAACCAAGCTGAACGTCCCCAAACCCGAGAAACTAAGCACTACGAGAAGCAGGACACCCGAAGCTCTCCGACAACACCATACCCAAATGCCTGAACCACACATCTAGGAACCAGGGGCTTCCCGCCGCGCTTTCTCCCTTTCAGGCCCCGCAGGATGGGCATGTGGGTAAGCCGGGGTACCCCACCCACCTTCCCCAGCACTTTTCACTCTAGCCCAAAGATGATGGATCACCTACCCCGCGCGGGCTCCAGCTGCAGGACGCGCTGCGCGCCGGGACGCTCAAGGGCGACTGCCGGGCGCCTCCCGCAGGACCCGCGCCCCCTGCCCCGGCTGCCGCGACCCCAGCCAGCGGCCGGCCCCTGCCGCGCTTACCGCCACAAAGCCGGAGGAAGAGGCGATGAACACACGGATGACCATCCTCTCGAAACCCCGGGACCGACCCTGTGCCCCCGGGGGTTCCGGGCTGGCACAGACGCAAAGGTAGAACCCGGCTCTGAGGCGCCGCCTTCGCCCTGCAGCGCTCCCGTCGGGGATGATCTCCGGGATCTGGCTCCCTCCCGCCGGATCCGCAGATAAAAGCCCTGCACTGCCTGGCCACCGGCAGGGCGGGGAGGAGGAGGAGGGAGCCGGCTGTGGGGCGTGATGGGAGTTGTAGTTTCCGTCTCTTCTCTGTGAGACCGAGTTTAGTACAGCCCGCTCGGTAATGCCGGTCAATCCTGTTACAACGCAGGTGGCTGGAGGGGTGCCAAGGGACCAGAAAGTACCTGTGCAATGGGGTGGCGAGCCTCTCGGGGAGACGAGGAAAAAGAAAACTAGACAAAAGGGCTTGGTTCAAAGTCCACACTTGGGTTCTGTCTTGGGGTTTGCTGGTTAGAGCATCCCCACCGAGAAACGCGTCAACAGACACCGTTGCGCGGCGGAGACCCATTAGTGTCAGAGCGGCCTGCAGGATCCCCGGCCAGCTGGATGGGTCCGGCCGGGTTCTCAGGTGGCAGCGGCGGTGGGGCTGGACTCTCTCCTCTGTTTTCCCAGCAGCTCTAGAGATTGCAGAAAAGTGATTCTTTTACGTAAATGAGAGGTTTTCTTTTTTTTTTTTTTTTTTTCAGCAGACGCTGAAAATTAAAAACCCAGATGAAAGCACAACCGATATTTTTTCTTAGCAAAATTGTAATTGTAGTAGAAAAAATAAATACCAAGAGAAATTAGAATCCTTCTATCAGCATTGGAAATCGGGACCCCACCCACCCCACCTACATAATGGCTTCGCCTCTGTGCACCTAATATTTACAGTGGAGCCAAATCTGTGTCTTTTTCAAAACTGCTGCACATTCCAAGGCAGTCTCCCAGGGAGGCTGCTGTTAAATAAAAAGCTTTTATGTAGTTGCTAATAGTTTAGGAATAGTTCTTTAGCCAGTGTTTTCTATTTGACAAAAGTGCAAGCCTCTCATGGTTTTGTGGAAATGAACCAGTTTTCCCCCAGTACTGTATTTACTTTCTTCCTTTCAGCAAGGGAGTTTAGCAGAGTGCTGGGAACAATGTTAATTATTAGTTCTAAAAGAAAGAAATTAGATTATGAGGTCTCTGACCCGTTGGTCAGTTCTTGCACAAATACTAAGCATTTTGGAGAATTTTTTAACAGCAATTTTGAATATTTCAAGTTTATAACTTTCCTATTGCTTCTATTAAGTCTTTTCTGTGGCCCTCTTTTTAAATTTAGGACAATAAAAGGAAATATGAGCCTAATGGGACTTTATTTCTAAACGTTCAAAAATTTTAAGTAGAAGCTTTGCTGTGATTAATATCTCTGCAAAACTCATAGAGTCATACTATAGAATATAGGTTACCAGGGGACAAGGTGGGAATAGGAATGGGAAGTTAAGGCTTAAAATGTACAGGACTCCTATTTGGAATGATGGAAATGTTTTGGTAATGGTGGTGATGGTAGCAAAACATTGTGAACACAACAGCACTGAAATATATATCTGAGTATGATTAAAAGGGGAAATGTTAGATTTTATGTATGGTAACAGAATAAATTTTTTTTAAAATCCATGGAACTACACTACACAGTGAACCTAAGTTAAACCATGGACTTTAATTAATAGTAAAATTATAAAATGTGCTATCATTAATTGTAACAAATATTTCACACCAATACAAGGTGTTGGTGGTAGGGTGGTATATTAGTCAGCCAAAGGGGTGCTGATGCAAAATACCAGAAATCTGTTGGCTTTTATAAAGGGTATTTATTTGAGGTAGAAGCTTACAGTTACCAGGCCATAAAATATAAGTTACTTCCCTCACCAAAGTTCGTTACCACATGTTGGAACTAGATGGCTGCCGATGTCTGCCAAGAGTTCAGGCTTCCTGGGTTCCTCTCTTCCTGGGGCTTGTTTCTCTCCAAGCTCAGCTGCCCTGCTCTCTCCACAAGGCCAGCTGTAGACTATCAGGTGACTGGCTCTGTCTCTCTCCCTGGGGCTCTATTCTCTCCAGGCTCAGCTGCTCTGCTCCTCTGTGTGCTTACTTCCAGGGCTCCAGCTCAAAACTCCAACCTCCCTTCTCTGTTGTGCAGTTTCTTTGATCCCTGCCCACCAAGGGGGTGGTGACTCAACATCCTACTGATATGGCCCAATCAAAGCCTTGATCATTATTTAATCAAGTAAAAGTAAAACCTCTGAATCCAATACACTCTAATATGCCCAGAGGAAAAGACCAGTTTACAAACATAATCCAATATTTCTTTTTGGAATTCGTCAATAATATCAAACTGCTGCAGGTGGTATATGGGAATCCAGTATTTTATGCATGCTTCTTCTGTAAACCTACAACTAGTCTGTTAAAGAAATATATATATATATATATGCAAATGTACTTTAATTTTGTTACCATAAATGTGGAAATAATGTTTATAAAATATAATTTTCTTAAATGTAGTTAACATGTTTCCTGTGTAAATGCAAGTCTCTATAAAAAGTCAAAATCTTCTTCAGTTAGGAATTATTCAGCTATGAAGATATAGTTTAACTCAATGAATAGCCTACTCTGTATACTCTGCTCTATGAAAGGTACCAGAATGGATAAAAATTGAGTAACTCATGTCCTGTTTTAGTTTGCTAAAGCTACTGGGAGAAAATACCAGGAGTGGGTTGGGTTTATAACAGGAATTTATTAGGGTAAAAGCTTACAGTTCCAAGGCTGTGAAAATGTCCAAATCAAGGCATCATCAGAAATGCTTTCTTACCAAGGTCAGCTGCTGGCAGATCCTGGGCTCCTGCCACATGTCAAGGCAAAATGGTGGCTCTGCATTCTCCTCCAGGCTCACTTTCTCCCCAAGCTGTGCTGTGGGTAATCAAGCACATGGCAGGGTTCGCTCCATCTCCTCAGCTTTGAGCTGCTGTGTAGGTCTAGGCTCTCAAGGGCCTCTTTCTGTGCCTCTGTGATCTGTTTATTACAGGCTCTGGCCTCTCTCTCAGCCTTTCGGGGTTTCTCTGTCTGTCTGCACCTGTAGGAGATCCTGGAGCCTGCCCTTACATGGCAGGATCAAAATGGCAGCTGTCTTTCTCAGTGTGTTTCTGCCTTCAGTTCTCAGTTTATATAAGACTCCCACAAGAGAGTAGAGACCTAACCTATGTCACGCCTCACTGATATAGTCCAATCAAAGGCCCTAAAGCAATCTAATCAAAAGCAATCTAGTCAAAAGTTCCTTAACTGAAACTAATGCAATCAAAGAGTCCCACATCCACAGGATTGGATTAGTTCAAAGAACATGATCTTTTCAGGGTTTCACAAAATTTCAAACTGTCACATGTCCTTAGCCAGCAGAGTGCCTATTGTTCAGCAAAAGCAGAAGACAAGTACAGAAATGCTACAGAATAAGACACTGTGCCAATAGAGTGCTGTAGAGATATAAAGGAAAGAGAGGGAAAAGGTGGCCTTTTAGAAGGAACTTTAAGGTGAGTAGGATTTCAACTGGCAGACACAGGGGGTGCAGAGTGAGAACATATAGCATGTGAGAGAACAACAACAAGGAGTTGGTTTGGCTTTAGAGTGGGGTATGAGGGGACTGGTAGGGGACAATGCTGGAAAAGTAGATTTGAATGACTGCATCAAGGGATTCTCCCTGGCTTGTCTGTCCAGCTCCTTGACCTTTTCTGAGATCTCTTCCTGTTTCTCTGATCCAAGATGTTGTAGGGTTGCTACCCCACAGCCATGTTCATACAGGAAGACTCAACCCCCTGGCCAAAGCTCATTGGTCTAGAGGTGAGCACCCTACCAAAGCAAGGTCAAGCAACATGCCTACCCTAAGAATTTGGAATTTGGACTGGGAGAGGGAGAAAGCTTACCCTGGCCTGACTTGTGACATGAAAACTCAGCGCTTTCAGAAACCATGTTCCAACATGAGAACCAAAGAAGCCAATCAATGGGAAGAGAACAAAAAAGCAGACATGTGGAGGGTGGCAAAGGTGAGTGTCAGAATCCTGATAATGCTTTAATCCAGGGGTCCTCAAACCTGGGGGTCAAATCTGGCTGTTTTGTAAATAAAATTTTATTGGAATAAATTCCCTATTGTCTGTGGCATAATGACAGAGACCATGTGACTTATAAAGCCTAAAATGTTTGCTATCTGGCTCTTTAGAGAAGAGTTCTCCAATTTCTGTTTATGGTTTAAGTCTGTTTCTGTATCCCTGCTCTTGAGGCCAGTGTGATATCCCTGTATCCATATCATACATTCCTCATCTTGCTTGAGCTGGCTTGAATGGGTTTCTCTTTCCTATAACCAAAGGTATCCTGAGAAATTTGTACTTAATTTGTAAGCAGTCTGAAGAAGAGAAGGATATGATCAGAAGTATACTTCAAGAAGATTAGCCTAGTAATAACTAGCTCCAATTTTTCTGCCCTGCTTGTGTGCAGAATAAAGTGTGGTTACAATCCAGGAACCCAGCATGACCAGTGTGAGGTGGAAACCCAGAGTGTGTGAACAAAGTGGTGACCAAGAGTAGAAAAGCAATCTGGAATATGAGCTACAGGTCCAAGATCAACACCAGGGTATGATACCACAGACAGGATAAGATGCCAATCTGACAAGTAAGGTCTACAGGTAGGGCAGGTGACTGAAACTTGAAGACAGGACTCAGGAAACTGAGTAGATCATTAAGCTTTAGGAAAGTTGCTCCTGCATTACCTAATACTTGATCCCTCTCAGAAGCCATGGTAGACCATCTGGCTTGAGTGTTTTAAAGCAGTTCTTTTTTTTTTTTTTTTTTTTTT
>JAQZBX010087472.1:0-12867 GCA_029593785.1 Cabassous unicinctus
ATTTTTTTAAAGACTGATTTATTTATTTATCCCCCCCTTGCTGCTTGTGTTTTTGCCGTGTCCATTCCCTGTGTGTCTTTTCTGTGTCTGCTTATCTCCCCCTTGCTGTGAGGTCTTGCTGCATCAGCCCACCGCGCCGCGCTGGCCGGCCTGCCCTCACAAGGAGGCCCCGGGAAGCGAACCTGGGGCCTCCCATATGGTAAACGGGAGCTCTATCGATTGAGCCACACCCGCTTCCCAGTAGGCTGCCTTTTTACCCTCTTCACAAAGTCCTTTGAGGTGCAGAAGTGTTTAATTTTGAGGAGGTCCCATTTATCTATTTTTTCTTTTGTTGCTCTTCCTTTGGGTGTAAGGTTTAAGAGACCTTACCTACTATAAGGTCTTATAGATGTTTCCCTATATTATCTTCTATGAGTTTCATGGACCTGGTTTTTATGTTTGGTCTTTGATCCATTTTGAGTTGATTCTTGTATAAGGAGTGAGATAGGAGCCCTCTTTCATTCTTTTGGTTATGGAAATCCAGTTCTCCCAGCACCATTTATTGACTAGACTGTTCTGTCCCAGAAAAGCAGACTTGGTAGGCTTATGAAAAATCAGTTGACCATAGAGGTGAGGGTCTTTTTCTGAACTCTCAGTTCGATTCCATTGATCAATGTGTGTATCTTTATGCCAGTACCATGCTGCTTTGAACACTGTAGCTTTACAATACACTTCAAGTTTAGGAAGCATGAGTCCTCCAACTTTGCTCTTCTTTTTTAGGATATTATTGGCTATTCAGTACCACTCTCCCCTCCAAATAAATTTGGTAATTGACTTTTCTATTTCTGTAAAGTAGGCTGTTGGAATTTTGATTGGTGTTTCATTGACTCTATAAATGAATTTGGGTAGTATTGACATCTTCATGATGTTTAGTCTTCCAACCCATGAACAGGAATGTCCTTCCATTTGGTTAGGTCTTTTTGATTTTTTTTAGCAGTGTTTTGTAGTTTCCTGAATACAGATCCTTTATATCCCTGGTTAACTTAATTACTACATATTTGAGTCTTTTTGTTGCTATTCTGAATGGAATTTTTTTTCTTGATTTCCTCCTCAGTGTGCTCATTACTAGTGTATAGAAAGACAACCGATTTTTGTGCATTGATCTTGTATCCGGCCACTTTCCTGAACTCATTTATTAGCACAAATAGCTTTGTTGTAGATATTTCAGGATTTTCTAAATGTAGGATCATGTCACCTGTGAATAGTGAGTTTTTCTTCCTTTTTACCAATTTGGATGGTTTTTACTTCTTTTTCTTGCTTATTTGGTCTAGCTAGAACTTCTAGGACAATGTTGAATAACAGTGGTGACAGTGGGCATCCTTGTCTTGTTATTGATCTTAGAGGGAAAGCTTTCAACCTCTCCATTGAGTATAATGTTATCCGTGGGATGTTAATATATGCAATTCATTGTGTTGAGGAACTTTCCTTCTATACCTATCTTTTGAAGCATTCTTATCAAGAACGGATGCTGGATTTTGTCAAATGCCTTTTCTGCATCAATCGAGATGATCATGTGGTTTTTTTTCCCTTTGATTTGTTAGTGTGGTGTATTATATTAAGTGATTTTCTTATGTTGAACCACTTTTGCATGCCAGGAATAAAACCCACTTGATCATGATGTTTAATTTTTTTAATATGTTGTTGGATTAGATTTGCTAGTATTTTGTTGAGAATTTTTGCATCTGTGTTCATTAGAGAGATTGGTCTGTAATTTTCTTTTTTTGTAGGATCTTTATCTGGCTTTATGTGGTATTAAGTAATGGCTTCATAAAATGTGTTGTGTGATTTTCCTTCCTTTTCAATTTTTTGGAAGAGCTTCAACAGGATTGGTATTAATTCTTCTCAAAATGTTTGGTAGAATTCACTTGAGAAGCCATTTTTTCCTGGACTTTACTTTGTTGGAAGATTTTTAATGACTGATTCTATCTGTTTGCTTATGTTTGGTTTGTTGAGTTCTTGTATTTCTTGTAGAGTCAATGTAGGTCATTTGTGCATTTCTTGAAATTTATCCATTCCATCTATGTTGTCTTATTTGCTGGCATACAGTTTCTCATAATATCCTCTTATGATCCTTTTTACTTCTGTGGGGTCAGTTGTAATGTCCCCCCTTTCATTCTTGATTGTATTTATTTGCATCTTCTCTCTTTTTTTCTTTGTTAGTCTTAAGGTTTTGTCAATTTTATTGATTTTCTCAAAGAACCAGCTTTTGGTTTTGTTGATTTTCTCTACCGTTTTTGTTCTCAATTTCTCTTATTTCTGCTCTAATCTCTGCTATTTATTTCTGCTTGCTTTGGGATTAGTTTGCTGCTCTTTTTCTAGTTTCTCCAGTTGTTCAGTTAGTTTTTTTTAATTTTATCTCTTTCTTCTTTTTTAATAAAGGCATTTAGGGTTATATATTTCCCTCTTGGTACTGCCTTTGCTGTATCCCATTAGTTTTGATAAGTTGTGTTCTCATTTTCATTCGTCTCCAGATACCTATTAATTTCTTGTAATTTCTTCTTTGACCCACTGATTGTTCAAGAGTGTGTTTTTTAGCCTCCATATATTTTCAAAATTTCCTCTTTCCTGCCCATTATTGATTTCCAGCTTCATTCCATTGTGATCAGAGAAGGTGCTTTGTAATATTTCAATCTTCTTAAATTTAGAGCTGTGTTGTGGCCCAACATGTGGTCTATCCTGGAGAAAAATCCATGAGCACTTTAAAAGAATGTGTAACCAGTGATTTGGAGTGCAATATTGTGTATATGTCTGTCAGGTACAGCTTGTGTATCACATTGTTCAAGTTCTCTATTTCCTTGTGGATCTTCTGTCTAATTGTTCTATCTATTGATGTGAGTGGCATGTTGAAGCATCCAACTATTATTGTAGAAACATCTATTTCTCCTTTCAGTTTTGCCAGAATTTGCATGTATTTTGGAGCACTCTGGTTGGGTGCATAGATATTTATGACTGTTACCCTTCTTGGTGGATTGTCCCTTTTGTTAATATGTAATGACCTTCTGCATCTCTTATGAGTTTTTTATATTTAAAATCTGTTGGGTCTGACACCAGTGTAGTTACTCCTGCTCTCTTTTGGTTTCTATTTTTGTGAAATATATTTTTCCAACCTTTCACTTTGTCTATTTGCATCCTGGGGCCTAAGGTGAGTGTCCTGCAGACAGCATATGGATGGCTTGTGTTTTCTTATCCATTCAGTCAGCCTATGTCTTTTGATTGGGAAGTTTAATCCATTAACATTCAATGTTATTACTATAAAGGCATTACTTACTTCAGCTATTTTATCCTTTGACTTTCACATGCCATATCTTACTTTTGTCCATCTTTTTACCTTTTTGGTTCTCCTTTCTGGTAGTCTTCACTTTTACATTCTCCTCCAAGCCTCTCTCTCTTGTTTTTTTCTTTTCTGGCTGCAGAACTACCTTTAGTGTTTCCTGGAAAGCTGGATTTTTGTTTACAAACTCTCTTAGTTTCTGTTTATCTGTGAATATTTTAAGCTCACAGTCATATTTGAAGGACACTTTTGTTGGATCGAGAATTCTTTGCTGGCAGTTTTTCTCTTTTAGTACAGTAATTATATCATACCACTGCCTTCTTGCCTCCATGATTTCTGAAGAGAAATCCACACTAAGTCTTGTTGGACATTCCTTGTATGTGATGTTTCACTTTTCCCTTGCTGCTTTCAGAATTTTCTCTTTATCTTTGGCATTTGGCATTCTGCATATTATGTGTCTTAGGGCAGGTCTATTTGGATTTTTTCTAATTGGTGTATGCTATACTTCCTGGACATGTATATTCATATATTTCATGAGAGTTGGGAAATTTTTGGCCATTATTTCCTCAAATACTAATTCTGCACTTTTTCCTTCTTGTCTCTTTCTAAACTCTCATAACACATATGTTTGTACACTTCATGTTATCATTCAACTCTCTGACCCCTTGCTGAATTTTTTTCATTCTTTTTTCTCTCTGTTCTTCTTTCTCTTCAATTTCAGTTGTTCTTCGCTCTACATCTCTGATTCTTTCTTCTATGACTTCAAATCTGCTGTTGTGTGCCTCTATTGTATTTTCTTCTTTTCCCCTTAACTTTATTTTTAAAGGAGTTTTAGATTACATAAAAGTTACATTGAAAATATAATAGATACCCATATACCCAACACCTTCCCCTCTCACAGTTTCCCCTATTAATAACATCTTTCATTAGTGTGGTGCATTTGTTATAATTGGTGAACACATATTGAATCATTGCATGTAAACCATGGTCTATAGTTTACATTTTAAAGGTTTTGACAAAATATATAATAGCTTATATCTGTCATTGCAATATCATGCAGAACAATTCCAATGTCCCCCAAAATGCCCCATGTTACACCTATTCTTTCCTCCCCTTCCCCTCAGAACATCTGGTAACCACTATCTTTATATCAACACTACAAGTTCTTCCATTACTAGAATAAAAATAAGTCTACTTCAGTCCATAGTTGCACTCCCTCCTTATGTTTGTTCATTCTTCAATCTTGAGGATTTTAGTATGGTGATGTCCACTCTGCTTCAGATTGAGAGAGGGCTTAAATCCTGTGAGGTGGATGGATGGATCTGTCTTGCTTGCAGTTGTAGATACTTTCTGTTTTTTGGGGGATGGGTGTTGTCCATCATCATCATTTTGTTATCTATTGTATTTTAGTCTCACTTATTGTGTTTTTCATTCCCAGAAGCTCTGTAATTTTTCTATCCAAGATTTCAAAGTTTTCTTTGTGCTCACCCAGTGACTTCTTAATGTCTTTTATTTCTTTAGCCATGCTGTCCTTCAACTCCATGATTTGATTTAGGAGATTTGTGTGAATCAATTGATTAGCTGTTTCAAGTCCTGTGTCTCATCTGGAGTTTTGATTTGCTTGATTTGTGTCATATCTTCCTTTATCATTGTATGGCTTATAATTTTTGCTGATGTCTAAGCATCTGATTCTGATCCTGTGTTTATTCTGATGTTCAGTTTCTATCTCTTGCTTAGGAATATACTGTTAAGTAGCTGTGTATTACCACTGTTCTTTGACTCTTCATTCAACTTGCTCTAGATATTTAGGATTGCCCCTGTTGAACTGCTCAAACCTGGGCTAATAACTGAACCCAGAAATAGAATGCAACCTAGTTTCCAAGGGCCTTGGAGAGGGTGGCAGTAAAGGCACCTGCTTGCCTTATTTGTTTTTTTGTTTGTTTGTTTATTATTTTTCCTTTTTTGTGCACTTTTCTAGTCTGGCCGGCAGATGGCATTATTTGGCAGACCTCTTAGTTCAGACCCCATGTTCTAGGGGGAATGCATTCTGTGTAACTCCTCAGGTGGGTGGTCAGTGCAAAAACAATGTCCTCAGGGTTGGCCAAACCTCACAAACAAACCTTCTCAAAGGCTGTTCTCCACTCTTGGCCAGCCACACCCTCTCTCCCTCTGCCTCTTCAGGAACCAGCCCAGGGCGGTAGGGAGAGTGTTTGAGAAGGCAAATTATCTTTAGCTCCCTACTGGCTCTCAGGGCAAACAATGTTGTGGCCTCACCCAGCCTGGAAGCATGTGCTCCTCCAATGCAGCAGACCAAGTTTGCTGGCCAAAATCTGAATTTGCTGTAGGCTGTATCCTTCCCTCTCTCCTTTCTTGGGGAAAAGGACCCCTGCAACCCCCTCAGTCTACAGTCACTGCAATCCACAGATGCTGCTGTCTGCAGACTGCTATTTGATTTGTAGGAGGAGGAAAGGGCATCCACTGCTGCTTTTGCAGCTTTACTCACAGGATTTTTCGGCCAGCTGAGACTCCTTTCCTTTGCCCTTCTCTCTTCTCAGTGGTGTCTCGCCTTCTTCTGCTGTCCTGAGCCCCAAAGCAGCCCTCCAGACAGTCTCCACCTGACCTCTAGCTATTTTTTCTGGGAGACAAGTGATCCATCCACCTCTCTAATCCTCTGTCTTCCTACTAAAAGTCAGTACCTGATTTTTTCTTTTTCAAGGTGGTGAAAATCAGTAGAGAGAATTGATCTGTCTGTGATTTGAAAACCATCACTCTGGGTATGTGTGTGAGGTTATTGTTATTCCAAGGTGAGTCAGAGAACACAGCTTCCCCACCAACTTACCCAACATGCCATGCTCTTCCAGGGAGTGAGCCCTTATGTTGGAAACTTCTAGAATGGTGACTCCATGTGGTCAAGAGTGAAAGATCTTTGATAGTGTCTGAATGACAAGATGGGCATCTCAGGTAGCCCGCAGTACAGCACTCCATTCTAGCCACATTCAGTGATGATCTAAATGGTACAGTATAACCAAGTCACATCCTCCTCTGGATCTCAGGCAACACCTTCTCTAATAACTACTGAAGGCCTTCCATTCATCAGGCCAAATTTCAAACTCAACCTTTCCTCCACTCATTGGATTAAGAACGCCAGGGCTGAAAGTAACCTTTGATCATCTAGTCTGCCTCTTTGTTTGGGTTGATGGGGATACTCAGGTACAAGGGAATTCTTGCCCTGGAATAAATAGTAGTTAATGCCATAGCTTGTACTAGAACTCAAGGTTCCTAACTGCAAGTAGAGTGCTCTTTGATTCAAACCATGTTGTTGTCCCTCAACAAATATTTAGTGAATGCCTACTATAAATTAGACATTGAGTCAGACTAGTAAATTCTTAAATTGACATAATACCTGTCTGCTAAAGCTTAGAGAGTAATTGAGGTGATTAACATGTAAACAAATAACTCTAGTCAAGAAAGGCTCTATTCCATACCCCTTTGTATCAGTATCTCTCAAAAGGTCTTCTCTGTGCAATCTGGGCCAAATTTCCCACTCTTCAAACTTGTTTCAATATCTCTAAAATGGGCACATTCATGTATTAATTCATCCATCTATCCATCCATCCATCCATCCATCCATCCATCCATCCATCCATCTATCATCAAATTTTTATTAGCACCTATCTAGGTTATTCTTTTTTAAAAAAATTATTAATTAAGCCTTAACTCACTATTCCCTGTTCCCACCCCATCCCCTGGTAACCTATAATCTAGATTTTTCCTCTGTGAGTTTGCTTATTCTAATTATTTCATATTAATGAGATCATACAATATTAGTCCTTTTGTGTCTGGCTTATCTCACTCAACATGATGTCTTCAAGGTTCATTCATGTTGTCACATGCATCAGAACTTCATTCATTCTATAGCTGAATAATATTCCATCGTGTTTATATAGCTCATTCTTTTTATTCATTCATTGGCTGATGGACTTAGTTTATTTCCATCTTTTGGCAATTGTGAATAATGTCTCTATAAACATTGGTATGCAAATATCTGTTTGAGTCCTTGCTTTCAATTCTTTTGATAGAAGTGGAATTGCTGAGTCATCTGATAATTCCATACTTAACTTTTTGTGGAACTGCCAAACTGTCTTCCACAGCAGCTGCACAATTTTACATTCCCACCAGTAATGAATAAATGTTTCTATTTCTCCACATCCTCTCTAACATTTGTAATTTTCCTATTTTTTAATAGTAGTCATTCTAGTGGGTGTGAAATGGAATCTCATTGTTGTTTTGCTTTGCATTTCCCTAATGGCTAATGATGTTGAGCATCTTTTCATATACTTTCTGGCCATTTTTATATCTTCTTTGAGAAATTTCTATTCTAGTCTTTTTTCCATTTATTAATTGGGATGTTTGATATTTTGTTGTTTAGTTGAAGGATTTCTTTTTATATTCCAGATATTAGTCCTTTATCAGATACATGGTTTCCAAATATTTCCTCCCTTTGTGTAGATTGTCATTTTACTTTCATGTTAAAGTCATTTGAGGAACAAATATATATTTTTTATTTTGATGAGGTCCCATTTATCTAGTTTTAATTTTGTTGCTTGTATTTTGGGTATAAAGACTAAGACACCATTGCATAACACAAGGTCCTCAAGATGCTTCCCATTTTCTTCTTCTAGGAATTTGATCATTCTGGCTTTTAAACTTAGGTCTTTGATCCATTTTGAATTGCTTGTATGTGGTGTGACGTAAGAGTTCTCTTTTATTCTTTTGTCCATGGAGATCCAGTGTTCCCAGCACCATTTGTTTAAGAGACTATTCTTTCTCAATTGAGTTGTCTTTGTCTCTTGTCAAAAATCAGTTGCACATAAATGTGAGGGTTGATTTCTGAACTCCCAATTCAATTCCATCAGTCTGTATGTCTATCTTTGTGCCAAGACCACACTGTTTTGATTACTGTGACTTTGCAATAAGTTTTAAGATGGGGAGTATTAGTCCTCCAAGTTTGTTCTTTTTCAGGATGGCTTTAGCTTTTCAGGACCCCTTACTCTTCCATATCCTTCCACATAAATTTGATGATTGGCTTTTCCAGTTTTGAAAAAAGGTTATTAGAATTTTTATTGGGATTGCATTGAATTTGTAAATTGCTTAGGGTAAAATTGACCTCTTAACAATATTTAGTCTTCCAATCCATGAATACAGAATATATTTCCATTTATTCAGGTCTTCTTTGATTTTTTTAGCAATGTTTTGTAGTTTTCTGTGTACAAGTCCTTTACATCCTTGGTTAGATTTATTCCTAGATATTTGATTCTTTTAGCTGCTATTATAAAGGAGTTTTTTTTTCTTGGTCTCTTCTTCTGATTGTTCATTACTAGTGTACAGAAACACTACCAATTTTTTCATGTTGATGTTATGCCATGCTATTTTGCTGATCTTGTTTATTAGTTCTAGTAACTTTCTTGTGTATTTTTTCAGGATTTTCTGCATATAGGATCCTGTCATGTGCAAAGAGGAAAACTTTTACTTCTTTTCCAATTTGGATGCCGTTTATTTCTTTCTTTTTGCCTGATTGCTCTGGCAAGAACTTCTAGTACAATGTTGAATAACAGTGGTGACAGTGGGCATCCTTGTCTTGTTTCTGTTTTTAGAGGAAAGCTTTCAGTCTTTCACCATTAAGTATGATGTTAGTGGTGGGTTTTTCATATATGTCCTTTATCATTTTGAGGAAGTTTTCTTCTATTCTTAGTTTTCTAAGTGCTTTTATCAAGAAGTGGTACTGGGTCTTGTCAAATGCCTTTTCTGTATCAATTGAGATGCTTACATTATTATTAACCAGTGGTGCACTTCATCGGTAGAACTTAAAAAATCATACAAACTTAGATTCCCTCCTTGAGAGATATTCTGATTTAATAGGCCCAGAATAAGGTTAAGGAATCTGCTTTGAGAACAAACTTGTCCTGGTGATTCTGACAAGCAGCCAGGTTTGAGAACTCCTGACTTACCCCATGGATGAGATCTTATTCCAGACACCAGAGAAACAGAGATACACCGTCCACACTTGCTCTCATGGAATTCATAGTCTAGTTGGAGGTGGGGGATTCAGACAGACAAGATAATTGGCTATAATATTGCAGTTTCATAAATCCTACGCTAAAAGCAAGCACTAGTACCAGGGAATATAGCACAGGGCACCTAAGTCATCAGGAGACAGTTGGAAAAACTTCTTGGATGGGGGAAATGTTTAAGCCAAATCTTAGAGGATGTATTTGAGTTAGCTATTTGGAAGACGAGAGTAAGTGGGTAGTTCAGGGAGAGGGCAGAGCAGGAAGAAAAGATGAAGTATAATGTATTCAGGGAATTTCAGGAATGGGTAGGAAAGGAGGAGTGGTAAGAGATGAGGCTGAGGAGCTGGGTAGAGATCCAGGCAATGAGAAGGAGCCAGGGCTTTATTTTGAGTGGGGGAATGACATGATTAGACTTGATCTTCAGAAGGTAAATTTGGCAGCAGTGTAGAGAATGGATTGGGACTCAGGGGACAGATGCAGCAAGAGAGAAAGAAAGTTGCTGTGGTGCTAAACTACTTGGCATCTTACAACAAGCTGTTGGAGAGATGAAGGAAATAATTTGGTGAACTGTCTCTGTAGAAAGGAGACAAGTGGCATTACTTTCAGAGAAGAGTCATGGTTAAAGGAGAAAGTGACTGAAAAGGTGGTTGGTGAAAGTTAGAGAGGGAAGGAGGGAGATGGGAAGAGGACAGAGAAGTACTTGGTTTCAAACTGTTTAAAATATCCTCTTTGCATCACACTAGCTCTTAATTGGCACCAACCACCAAGGGGCTGATTGATCCCAGCGAGAGTCCAGTAAAACAGATAATTTCTTACAAGCATCTGAAATTCATGAACTCTGTAGGGATCCTATATACCAGTGCTTTGTTGTTCCTGAAGTCTGAGATTTCCTTGAAGGGATAAGTATCCGGGGGTGGCATTTTTTTTTCTTTTCTTTTTTTTCCTTTCAAAATGTAGAATATATTCATGTAGTTAATGCCTGTGGTCTTGCTGAGCAGATGAAAGGAGGGTAGAGCAAAGAGCTGGGCTACCAAGCTTCTTGTTATAAATTAACTCTTAATGTAATGGGCTCATTAAAGAGCTGTTAGGGCTGAAAGATGTGCACTGGAAACCTAATTTTGGATTAAGGGCTTGATTCATAAAAGATCTGCCCCCTGCACATGCAGGGATTTGGTCAAAGGAAGTTATATTCTAAAGTAGCCTCTCATTTAGGACTAGGACTCCATCCACACGGGGGGAAGGGAGCCTACGTTTATTGAGAATTTACTCTATGCCAGGCCTCTGCCCCCCAAAGCTATATCAAGCTATTACTCCTCTTTCTCAGATGTGTAGACGTTATGTAACATGCTCAAGTTCTCACAGCTAGTAGTTATTTCAGAGAGACAGCTGGGTACCAGGTCTAGTGAACTTCTGATTTAAAGCACGGTTTCGGTCACTCATAGAATTACTTTTACTGACCTTGGCATGATGCAGTCAAAACATTTTATTTTATTTATTGAAAGTGTTTAGATATGGTCCACAACAGTGTGCTCTTTAGAAGGGCCCACAGAAGAAAATGTTTCCAAGTCTCAATACTGGAATACACTGTGCTGCTTCTAAAGGTGTGTGTGTGTTTCTCTGGTGCATGGCTTTGTATCTGTGGATTATGTTTTCCCTTCACTTTGGCACTTCAGAAAGCTGTGGGACTCATGTGCAGGGACTTGGCACCAGTGTAGGACTGTATAGGACGTTAGAGGATGCTTTGTGGGTACTACCCTACCCTGCCTTTCCCCTTGTTTTGTTACTCATAGTTTTTCCTTCTTTCCTGATCTATTTACTTAAAAAACAGAAACAAAAACAAAAACAAAAAAACAAAAAACAAAAAAGAAACCTTTCCTTATTCTTGCTGTGTTGATTTCTCTCCTTGATTCTTCTCTTGGTTTATTTTCTTTCTTTCTTTTCTTTTCTTTTTTTTTTTGCCTTACACACACACACACACACACACACACACACACACACACAGCCTGCTCCAGGGTTATAGTATGAAATAGGATTACAGAAAGAAGAGTGAGTGGTGTGTGTGTGTGTGAGTATGAGTGCATGTGTGTTGAACATGTTTCCTTCTTACCTCCCAGAAGATCCATGGCAAAGGCTGACAAATCTACCTCAGATTAGTTAGTCATTGCATGAAAAATGTTGACATGCTGTCAAAAAGTAAAATAATATTATAAAATATTTGGATATTTGTTTTCCGTGATGTAAACTGAGTACTGATTTTTCTCCCCTTTGTACACCACTTGGTATTATGCAGATCCAAGCCTTTTTGAGGGTAACAGAAATGTCCTGTTAATTTGCCATGGAGACTGATGAGCCCAGGCTTCAGAGTCCGTTAGGGAGACAGTTATACAGATGTATTACATAGCATGCAGATAAGTTATGATACTAAGTGATGCAATCAAGATATTATTTTAGTGGTATGGGGGCACAGCACCTCATAGTTTACTTTACTTTTTCGCATCTATTACTTAATTTGATCCTCATGATTACAGTGTGAGGTGGGCATGCCAGGAATGAGAATTCCATTTCACAGGAGGGGAAATTAAGGCACAGAGAGTTACATGTCCTAACCAGCCTGGGTCATGGCTGAGGATTGAACTGGTGCCCACTGATTGCTGGGTCAGAAGAAAGAGTCTTTTATGCTTGAATGTAGGAGAGCAAGCAAAATGCTAAAAACTTGATATAAGAACAACCAACAGGAGTGCAAGCACAAAATGGCAGATTATGAAGTTTTATAAATTGTGTCTTCCACCAGAAAAATTAAAGAGCTGGGAAAAGAGATTAACAAGATGGTAGCCCTGGAATCAAGATGGATGGTTAGAACAATTACAGTAGTGCCAAAGGAAGCACGAACCAAGTGATCAGCTTCCACTGCTTCTCTAAAAGTTGGGGTTGAGAGTCCAGGTTGGTCTGGGGGACCCCTGAGGAACTACTATCATGGAAGCTGGTCTCAGTCTTGGCCGTCTGAGCTGAAGAGCTTCCAGCCTCCCACAAGCATCCACCTGGACATAAAGAGCTAGTGGGTTTTGTTTATTTGTTTGTTTCCTTCTCTGTGTGGGTGTTTCCTAGTCTGGTAGATTCCTGAAGACTCTGGCCTACATTTGCAGCAGTGGCTTCTGGCCTCACATCGGCATTTACCAGGACTTAAAGGTTTAGTGCACTTATTCGTTGGTTGTTTTTCGTCTTTTTCTTTCTAGTGTTGTTTGGTCTGGCAGATCCCTGAAGACCTAGCCTTGGTTTCCTTCAGAAGTGTTGTCATCTGGCTTATACCAGCATCTACAGGGACTTAAAGAGCTGAGCTATGGCTCTTTCTTTTCTTTCCTTTCCTCCCTCCTCCCTCCTCCCTCTCTCCCCCCTTCTTCCCTCCTCCCTCCCTCCCCCTTCTTCCTTCCTTCTTTCCTTCCCTCCTCCCTCCCTTCCCCTTCCTTCCTTCTTTCCTTCCTTCCTCTC
>JAQZBX010087473.1:0-12864 GCA_029593785.1 Cabassous unicinctus
CCTTCTGATAACTTAGGGTATAATTTGCTCTTCTTTTTCTAGTTCAACATGGCAAGCCAGGTTGTTAATTTGGTGTCTTTCTTCCTTTTTACTCTAAGCATTCACAGTTATAAATTTCCATCCGAGTATCGCCTTCGCTGAATCCCGTAAGTTATGATATGTTGTATCTTGGTTTTCATTCATCTCTAAGTATTTCCTGCTTTCCATTGTAAAGAAGAAATTACTACCTGTTATTTACCCATTCATATGTTGTTGGACACTTGTATTGCTTTTGGCATTTGTGAATAATGCTGGTATGAACATTGGTGTGCAAATATCTCTTGAAGTCCTTGCTTTCAAAACTTTTGTGTTTAAACCTAGAAGTGGTATTGCAGGGTCAGATGGTAATTGTTGTTTCTAAAAGCCTTTGTAAAAGAATATGTCAGCTCCATACTTCCATTTTATTTTCTGTAAATTGCTGGAGAAGACCATAAACATGTATAAAACTGATGTTGCTGCTAGGATTAATTTGATAAGAACTTTCTAATATTTGTGAGGTTTCTTTAGCAAATCCTAATAAAAATAGTATGTCATTTTATTCATTATTTCTTTTTATCACTTAGAGGTTTTAAACTCAAATGAGATTTCAGGACTTGAGTATTTTGAGCAGCTTTGTAAGGCAGAATTAAATGAAAAGTCCCTAGCTAGAAAGAGAGAGTTCTTTAAATCCTTTCTTTAATTGAACTTATACAAAAAACCAGTCCCCAATCAATGACAAAATGCTGAATCCAGATTTTTTTATATGTAATGTAAATAAAAGTACATTACATGACATATACCATTTTATATCCATCATATCCTTAGTATTATAATATTTGGTCCTTTAGTAATGAGTTTTCTTCACACTGGAATAAAATGTAAAGAAATTAGGGATGATTTATACTCATAGCCCTTGCGGTTTAGGCATGACAATAGTTTGTTCTCATTTTTATCTCTTTAGATTGTCTGAGCAACTGAATTCATTTATACAGAAAATTTTCACATATTTAAATCAGTTAGATCAATTTGAGAAATAACCTATATTGTTTTAGTACTTGTCCTTTTGTGTTATGGTAAATATGTAGGCTTTCCTAATAGAAGTAAAATTCCACTTAATAATTGCTACATTAAAGAAAAGTAACTAGCTCTTGATGGGATATCACATTCAACCCTGTAACATTTTTAAACACTTCACTTAAACTGATTTATAGATTCAACGCAGTCCCAATAAAAATTCTAACAACTTTATTTGCAGAAATGGAAAAGGCAATCATCAAATTTGTATGGAAGAGTAAGGTTCCTCAATAGCAAAACCATCTTGAAAACAAAAAATAAAGTTGCTTGACTCGCACTTCCCAATCTTAAAAATTATTACACAGCCATAGTAATCAAAACAGCATGGGACTGGCATAAGGAGAGAAATACTGACCACTGAAAATGAATTGAGAGTTCAGATGTCAACCCTCAAATATTTATGGCCAACTGATGGTTCACTCACTGGAGATATATCAATCTCCCAAAAAAATGGTCTTGAGAAAACTTGATGTCCATGTGCAAATGAATGAAGGTAGTTCCCTACTTCTCACCGTATAGAGCAACCAAATCAAAATGGAACAAAGACCTAAATATAAGAACCAGAATTATATAGCTCTTAGAAGAAAATATAGGGAAGCAACTTCAGGATCTTGTGTTAGGCAATAGTTTATTCACCTTTATATTCAAAGCACAAGCAAAAATTAAAAAAAAAAAAAAAAGATAAATGGGACCTTCTCAACTTAAAAACTTTTGCTCCTCAAAAGATTTTACCCTGAAAGTAAAAGACAACCTACACAATGGGAGAAAATATTTGGAAACCACGTATTGAATAGGGGTTTAATATCCAGAATATATAAAGAAAATTCACAATTCATCAATAAAAGGACACATGAGCCCAGGAAAAAATGGGCAAAAGACTTGAACAGACATTTTTCCAAGGAAGATATACAAATGTCCAGATAGCCCATGAAAAGATGCTCTGCAATCTTAGTCATTAGGGAAATATGAATCAAAACACGATGTTTAGTCTTCTAATCCTTGAACATGAATGTCCTTCCATTTATTTAGGGTTCTATTGATTTTTGTAGCAATGCTTTATGATTTTCTGTAGACAGGTCTTTTACATTTTTGGTTCAATTTGTTCCTAGATATTAGATTCATTTAGTTGCTATTGTGAATGGAATTTTTCTTGGTTTCTTCTTCTGATTATGAATTACTAGTATATAGAAACACTACTGAATTTTGAGTGTTGATCTTCTATCCTGCCACTTAGCTGAATTCATTTATTAGTTCCAGTAGCTTTTTTTGTAGATTTTTCATGATTTTCTGTATATTGGATTAGGTCATCTTCAAATAAGGAAAGTGTTATTTTTTTCCTTTCCAATTTTGATGCTTTTATTTGTTTTGCTTGCTAATTTCTCTGGCTAAACTTCCAAGACAGTGTTGAATAACAGTAGTGGCAGAGTGCATCATTGTCTTGTTCCTGATCTTAGTGGGAAAGTTTTATTATTTCACCATAGAATATGTTGTCAGCTTTGGGTTTTGCATAGATGTTTTTTAACATGTCGAGGATGTCTCCTTCTATTCTTGTTAACAATGTGTTTTTATCAAGAAGGTGTGCTGGATTTTGTCAAATGCCTTTTCTGCATCAATTGAGATGATCATGTCTTTTCCTTTGCTGTTTTAAGGTGGTATATTACATTCATTGATTACTTTATGTTAAACCACCCTTACATACTTGTGATAAATTGAATTTGATCACAAAGTGTAATTCTTTTTATGTGCTTTTGGATTCAGTTTGCTAGTATTTTGAGGATTTTTCAGTTATAGTCTTAAGGTGTATTGATTTGTAGTTTTATTTTGGTATCTTTATCTCGTATTGGTATAAGGAATATAAATGTATGGTCAGTAAAACATGACTTATGTAATATTAATATCTAGTATATAAAGAATAACCATGTGGAATATGAATGTATGCTTTGGACTGTTAAAATGAGTTAGTATTCCTCCTTATTCAATTTTTTGGAAGAGTTTGAGCAGGATAGAGGTTTTCTTGTGTTTTTTTAATCCATTTATTTTGATGGACATTTGGGTTATTTCTACTTTTTGCTATCTTGAAAAGTGATGCTATGAACATTTGTGTATACACATCATCTCTATTTTTTAAACGTTCACTTTTTAAAAATTTGAGAGGTGGGGAGTTAACAAAACAATCATGCATACCATACAGGATTCCCATATATCGCCCCACAAACAACACATTTGTGACACATTTGTTACAAATGTTGAAAAAATATCATCATAATATTACTGTTATCCATAGTCCATAGCATATATTTGGGATATTTTCCCCCAAACCATCAAAATATTAACATCATATATTAGTATTGTATATTAGAGTTCATAAGAGAATGATCTCTTATTTGTACCATTAACCATAGTCCATTATTCACTGTGTTATATGGTCCCATGCGTTGTACAGTCCATCTAAGTGTACACTCAGTGGCTCTCAGTTTAATCACAGAGATGTGTTGTTATAATGCAAGTCCATTGCAGAATTTTTTAATATACTTTTTTATTTTTAATTTTTAAAGATATTTAGATTACATAAATATTACATAAAAATTATTGGAGATTCCCATATGCCATGCTCCCTACCCCTCCCACATTTTCCCACTTTAACAACATCTTTCATTAGTGTGGTACATTTGTTACAATTGATGAACACATTTTGGAGCATTGCCACTAAGAGTGGATTATAGTTTGCATTGTAGTTAATACTCTTCCACAGAAATTTGTAATTTATAACAAGATATATAATGCTCTGTATCTATCATTGCAGTGTCATTCAGGACAATTCCCAAGTCCTGAAAATGACCCATATTAAACCTGTTTTTCCCCTCTCCCTGCCCTCAGAACCTCCAGTGGCCATTGCCTCTACATCAGTGATAAAAGTTCTTCCATTTATAGAATCTAGAGTCTATAGTTGAATACCAGTAAGTCTTCTCTAGTCCATCATTCATTCCCCAATCCTGAGGATTCTGGAATGGAGATGCCCACTCTACCTCTAATTGAGAGGGGGCTTAGATTCCATGGGGTAGATGGTTGGCATTATCTTGATTGCAGTTGCAGATTCTCTTGGTTCCTTGGTATGGTAGTTGTCCATCATCATCTCCCTGTGAGTTGTCTTTGTTGAGGCCAATGAACTGAAGAGAAGGTGTTGCCACTCTGTTGACATTCAGGGCTTAGCTGGCATGTGGACAGCCCACAGATTTAAGTCTCTTGGACATACACCTATCAACTCTAGTACTAGCTATAGGTTCAAATAGAAGGGGCAGAAGAGCCACGTATAGGGAAATCACAACTGAGTCCAACTCTGTCACACTGAGGAGCATAAATTCCCAAGTAGACCCACAGGCAGGGCACCAAACTCCTGAGCTGTCTTCCCTGCCTATGGTGTCTGGATATCTCCAGAGCCCTCAGGAGACCAACTCTTTGAGGCAGAATTTACTTTGATAGTCAATGAGATCCTGCTGAGACATGCATAAGCATAACTTCTGGAATGATCTCCAGACTCATTTTGAAGTCTCTTAGTCATTTAAACTTATTTGTCTTTACCCTTTCCCCCTTTTGTTCAAGGTCTTTTTCCAGTTGCATTGCTTGGTAGTAATCTCTCGGTGCTAGGGAGGCTCATCCCCAGGAGTCATGTCCCACACTAAGGAGAAGGCAATGTATTTTTATGCTAAGTTTGGCTTAAAGAGAGGCCACATTTGAGAAACAAGGAGATTCTCAGGAGGTAACTCTTAGGCACCCTATAATAATAGGCTAAGTTTCAGTTTCAAAAATAAAGTTTCCTAAGTACAGTCATCAATATCAAGGGCTCATAAATGGTCCATCCTCCTTCACTAGTCACTGCCCCTATACTCGGGATTCTTGCTGTCCCGTTAGAGAATGTGTCAGAGTTCCCCAGGATGGGAATTTGATATTCTTTCAGTTATTGTGTGACTCCACCCACTGTGACAATGCCCCATGAACAGTTGAATACATTTATATGCCTTATAGGTGTGCCCCAGGTGAACCTCCTCCCCTGCATGCCCCATCACTGACACCCTGCACCAATGATCCTCCCTTGCCACAGCTGTAAACTTTCTGTGATCTAAAACTTCTTCAAAAATGAAGCCAACAAAATAACCAAATACAATTAACAAGAAAATGAACTAATAATGACAGTTTTAAAAATATCAAATAAACTACCAAATTTCAAGCAATATTGGAATAATAAAATTAAAAATTTTTTTTATATTATGTCTTTCATCACTGTAAGATCTGTTGTCTTGTATGTGCAGTGACGTTTTCTTCCATTTATTTCCTTAGTGTCTTATTTTTTTTTTCATTTTGTCTTCAAAGAAGCTTTAGGTTACAGAAAAGTGATATACAGGATATAGTGGATTCCCATATACCCAACATCCTCTTATTTTCCCTTTTCCCCTATTAATAACATTTTATATGTGGATGGTACATGTGTTACAATTGATGTAAAAATATTGAAACATTGCTACTAACCTTGGTTGATTTACATTATAGTTTACATTTTGGACCATACACTTTTATAAAGTTTGATGAAAATTTAACAGGGCCTGTATCCATCATTGCAAGATCATGTGGAACACTTCCATTGCCCCCAAAATGTTCCTTGTTCCGTCTATTCTATTCCTTCCTCCCCCTCCCCTTGGGACCCAAGCCAACCACCAAGCTTCACTCCTTGAAGAACAAGATTCTTAGTTACTTGCAACAACATTTAAGGCTTGACATCCTGGCCTGTCCTCCCATATTAGGCACTGCTTATGCTCTCGGGAGTCTCCTGCCCCTTTATTTGAGAACACAGCAGCACTCTCCAGGATGGGAGTCCAACACCTTCCAGTTCATTATGTGGGTCTCCACACACTAATATAACACAGTATGACAAGAAGAACAGTCACACACTCCCTAGAAGCCTGCTCCAGGTGTGCCCTGTCCCTCATGTCCCCCACATCCAACACCCTAAATTAGTAACCCTCCCCTGCCATAGTTGCCAAAAGAAAATTCCCAGCATTTTAGTTTCAACCACATACCTGCAAACCCCCAGAGTTCAACTACTCCCTCTCCCAACACTTCCCCCAATTCCAAGGACAGTCCAACCCACCATCCCCACCCTAACCCCTCCCAAACTAGCATCATCCAACCCAATAGCATCACGGCACCACTCTCACGCCCATCCACTACACAAGTACACCCTTCTACCTTACCATAGATTTTGCCCATGTAGGCATTGACTCAAAAACTTCTTCTCCTTTCTTTCTCCTGTAAACCTGTCTTCCATAGTCTAGCTCTGTGTGATTGCTCAATTTCCTTAATTCATGTCAGTGAGGTTATGTAATATTTGTCCTTCAGTGCCTGGCTTGTTTCACTCAACTTAAGGTCTTCAAGATTCATCATGTTATCCTGTTTGTTAATACTGCATTCCTTCTTGGTGCTGTGTAATATTCCATTGTATGTATATATGACAATTTGTTTACCTGTTCATCTGTTGATGGACATTTGGGTTGTTTCCAACTTTTGGCAATAGTGAATAATGCCTCTATGAACATGAGTGTGCATGTAGCTGTTCATATCCCTGCTTTCAATTCCTCTGGGTATATAACCAGCAGTGGGATTGCTGAATCATATGGCTGTTCTATAGTTAGCTTCCTGAGGAACCACCAAACTGTCCTCTACAATGGCTGCACCATTCTACATTCCCACCAGCAGTAGATAAGGGTTCCAGTTCCTCCACATCCTCTCCAACACTTGCAGTCTGCTGTTTATTTAATAGCTTCCAGTCTAATGGGTGTATGCTGATATGTCATTGTGATTTTGATTTGCATTTCCCTAATAGATAGTGACATTGAGCATCTTTTCATGTCCTTTTTAGTCATTTGTATTTCTTCTTTGGAGAACTACCTATTCAAATCACTTGCCCATTTTTTAAATGGGTTACTTGTACTTTTATTTTCAAGGTGTAGGATTTCTTTATATACGCTGGATATTAGACCCCTATCAGATATATGGTTACCAAATATTTTCTCCCATTGAGTAGGCTGCCTTTTCACTTTCTTGAAAAACTCCTTTGAGGTGCAAAAGTTTTTAATTTTGAGGAGGTCACAGTCATCTATGTTTACTTTTGTTGCTCGCTTTTGGTTTAAAGTTCATGAAAACATTTCCTAATCAAGATCCTGTAGATGCTTCTCTATATTATCTTCCAAGATCTTTACGGTCTTGGCTCTGATATTTAGATCTTTGATGCATCTTGAGTTAATTTTTGTCTAAGGTGTGAGATGTTGTTCCTCTCTCATTCTTTTGAATATGTATATTCAGTTCTCTAGGCACCATTTGTTGAAGAGGCCATTTTCTCCCAGTTGAGTGGGCTTGGTGGACTTTTTAAATATAAGTTGACTGTATAGGTGAAGATCAATATTAGAACTCTTAAATCAGTTCCATTGGTCAGTATGTCTATCATTGTGCCAATACCATGCAATTTTGACCACTGTAACTTTGTATTGTTTTATAGTCAGGTACTGTGATTCCTCCAATTTCATTTTTCTTTTTCAGTACATCTTTGGCTATTTGGCACCCCTTGCCCTTCCAAATAAATTTCATAGTTAGCTCTTCCAATTCAGTGAAAATTACCATGGTAATTTTTATTGTGATTGCATTAAGTCTGTAAATCAGTTTGGATAGGATAGACATCTTAATGATATTTAGTCTTCCTTTCCACGAACAGGGTATGTTCTTCCACTTAATTAGGTCTTCTCTGATTTCCTTTGACAGTGTTGTGTAGTTTTCTGCGTACAAGTCATTTACATATTTAGTTAAATTATTCCTAAGTATTTAATTCTTTTAGATGCTACTGTAAGTGGGATTTTTTTCTTGATTTACTCTTCAGCTTTCTTATTATTGGTGTATAAAAATACTACTGATTTTTTCACATTTATCCAATAACTTGCAGCTTTACTGAACTCATTTATAAGCTCTAGAAACTTTGTTGTAGATTTCTCAGGACTTTCAAAGTATAGGATCATGTCATCTGCAAATAGAGAAATTTTCAATTCTTCCTTTCCAATTTGGATGCCATTTATATCTTTTTCTTGCCAAAGTGCTCAAGCAAGAACTTCTAACACAATGTTAAATAGAATTAGGGAAAGTGGGGATCCTTGTCTTGTTTCTGATCTTAGAGGGAAAGATTTTAGGATTTCACTGTTGAATATGATTTAAGCTGTGGGTTTTTCATATATACCCTTTATCATGTTGAGGTTGTTTTGTTCTATTCCTATCTTTTGAAGTGTATTTGTCAGGAAAGATTGCTGTATTTTGTTGAATGGTTTTTCTACATCTGTAGAGATGATCATGTGACTTTTTTTCTTTCAATCTGTTTATGTGGTGTATTACATTAACTGATTTTCTTATGTTGAAATATCCTTGCATACCAGGGATGAAACCCATTGAGTCATGGTGTATAATTCATTTTATGTGTCCTTGAATACAATTAAAAAGTATTTTTTTGAGGATTTTAGCATCTAGATTCATTATAGAGATTAGTCTATAGTTTTCTTTTCTTGTGGCATCTTTGGCTTTGGTATGAATGTGAGTTTACTGAAGAGTAATTCAAGAAAAAATTTCACTTAACAGTAGCATCTAAAAGAATTAAATACTTAGGAATAATTTAACTAAATATGTAAATGACTTGTACACAGAAAACTACTCAACTCAATGAATTAGTTGGAAAATCTTCCCTACACTTCTATTTTTTGGAAGAGTTTGAAAAGGATTGGTCTTAGTTCTTTTCAGAATGTTTGGTAGAATTCACCTATGAAGCTGTCTGGTCCTGGGCTCTTCTTAGTTGGGAGGTTTTCGATGACTAATTCTATCTCATTACTTTTGATTGGTCTGTTGAGTTCATCAATTTCTTCTTTCACCAATGTAGGCTGCTTGTGTATTTCTAGGAATTTTTACATTTCCTTCACATTATCCATCTTGTTGGCATAAAATTTTTCAGAGCATCCTCCTATGATACTCTTTATTGCAGTGTGGTCAGTGGTGATATCTCCTTCCTAGTTACTTATTATATGTATTTGCATCTTTTTCCTTTTTTCTCTGTTAGAGTAGCTAAAGGATTGTCAATTTTTTTAATCTTCTCAAAGAACCAGCTTTTGGTTTTGTTTATTTTTTCTAGTGCTTTCTTATTTTCAATTTCATTTGGCCCTGCTCTAATATTTATTATTTCATTCCATTTACTTGTTTTGGGGTTAGTTTGTCATTCTTTTTCTAATTCCTCCAGGTGTGCAGTTAGGTCTTTGATTTTAGCTCTTTCTATTTTTTTAATATAAGCATTTATCACTGTGAATTTCCCTCCCAGTACTGCTTTTGCTGCATCCCATATGTTTTGATATGTTGTGTTATCATTTTCATTCATTTCAATGTATTTACTTATTTTTTGTGTAATTTCTTCCTTGACCCACTGTTTGTCTAATAGAGTGTTGTTTAACTTCCTTATCTTTGTGCCAAATCTCATTCTCTGTCCCTTACTTATTTACACTTTCATTCCATTGTGGTCAGAGAAATTACTTTCTATAATTTCTATCTTTCTGAATTCATTGAGAATTGTTCTGTGGCCTGACATGTGGTCTATCCTGAAGAATCATCCATGTGCAGTTGAGAAGAATGTATGTCCTGCTGTATATTTTGTAATGTTCTGTATATGTCTCTTAGGTCCCGATCCTCTATTAAATTATTCATGTTTCTTTATTGATTCTCTGTCAAGATGTTCTGTGTATTAAAGACTCCCACTATAATTGTAGAATCACCTATTTCTCCACTCAGTTTTTTCAATGTTTGCCTCAAATTTTGAGGCACCCTGGTTAGGTGCACAAATGTGTACAATTGTTCTTTCTTATTGACAGTTTGCCCCTTTTATTAATATATAGTGTTCTTCTTTGTCTCTTAAAATAGTTTTTCATTTAAACTCTATTTGTCTGATAATAGTATAGCTACTCCCACCTTTTTCTGTTTATTGTTTGCATGTAAAATTGTTTTCTAACCATTCACTTTGTCTCTTTGCATCCCTGGGTCTTAGGTGTGTTTCTTGTAGAGAGTATATAAAGGGTCATATTTCCTTATCCATTCTGCCAATTTGTGCCTCTTGAATGGAAAGTTTAATCCAGTTACATTCAGTGCTATTACTGTGAAGGAATTACTTACATTAGCTATATTCAGTTTAGGTTTATGTATGCCATATGTTGTTTTTATTTCTCTTTTTATCTTTTTCTTGTTCTTACACTCTCCTCCAACTCTATGAATTTCCTTTTTTTTCCCTTTCAACCTGCAGAACTCCCTTTATTATTTTTTGAAGGGCAGGTTTCTTATTGACAGACTCTCTTAATTTCTGTTTATCTGTGAATATTTTGAACTCTCCCTCATTTTTGAATGCCAGCTTTGCTGGATAGAAAATTCTTGGCTGGAAGTATTTTTTTATTTTTCTTTTAGCACCTATGTCACACCAGTGCCTTCTTGCCAAGATGGTTTCAGATGAGAAATCAGCATTTAGTCTTATCGAGCTTCCCTTATATGTGATGGATCTGGTTTCTCTTTCTGCTTCAGTATTCTCTCTTTGTCTTGAGCATTGGACAATTTGACAAGTATATGTCTTGGAGTAGGCCTGTTCTTATTTAAACTGTTTGGGGTGCCCTGTGCTTCCTGGATATGTAGGTGCATGTCCCTCATTAGAGTTAGGACTTTTTCAACAATTATTTCATCCTACACTTCTGTTCCCTTTCCATTCTCTTCTCCCTCTGGGATGCCTATAATGCATATGTTTGTGTGTTTCGTGTTGTCATTTAAACCCCTAAGTCTCTGCTGGATTTTTTTCTATCTTTTCATATATCTGCTCTTCTATCTGTCTGATTTCTGCAGTACTGTCTTCCACATCACTTATTTTTTTCCTCTGCCTGTTCACATCTGCTGTTATGTGCTTCTAGTATATTTTTGATTTTTGCATTGTGCCATTCATCACCATCATATCCATTATCTTTTTATATATGTTTACAATTTCTTCAGTATATTGTCCCAGTGTCTTCTTAATATCCTTAATCTCTTCCTTCATTTCATTAAGTTGGTTCATGGTATTTGTTTGGACATCTCTGATTAGTTCTTCCAGGTTCTGCATCTTCTTCTGTTTTTTACTTTGTTCATTTTACTGGGTCATGTCTTCCTGCTTCTTAGTATGGCTTGTAATTTTTTGTTTGTGTTGAGGCATTTGTTTATCTTGTTGGGTTTATTTGGTTGATTAGCTTCTCTTTCTACTCTAGAGTTTAATTTAATTGTTTTTTTGGTTTGTTTGTAAGGTGTCACTTGGACACTTTTTTCCTCTTTTTCTATTTCCTTGCTGTTGTCTATGTTCCATTGAAAAAAAATTAGGACCAGAGAAAAGGGTCTAGATAAGAAGAGAAAAAGTATAATAGTAATAATAATAATAAAAGGTAGAAATGGAACCATACAAGACCTAAGAAAATAAATAATTAACATGAGCAAGAAGTACAGTGGAATAAGAATAAAAAACAGAATAGATGCAATGGAATAAGAAACAAAATAGAGAAAAATATATAGAATGAATTAAAAGACCAGAGATGAGAAGAAAGGAAAAGAAAAGAGAAAAAACTAAACAAAGAGAGAAAACACAGAGAGAGAGAGAATGAGAGAGAGAGAGAGAGAAAGAGAGAGAGAGAGAAACAGGAAAAATTGAGGACCAAACAAAAAGAGGTGGAATGAAAAAATAATAACAGAAAACAGAAGATAGAAAAATGAAGGAAAGAAAAAAAATAGCATAGGTAGAAAAAAATTGGTAAAAGAAAGAAAAGAGAAACAAAGAAAGGAGAAAGGTAAACAAGAAACAAGACAGCAGCAACTAATAAAAAAAGAGAGAGAGAAAAAGAAAGGAAACACAGCCTTCCCTCTTAGGCCCCTAAGGAGAATCTCTGGCTGCTGGTGTTCATCAAACAATCACCCTGTAGCCTTCCCTCTGCAGGTTTTCAACCAGGTTTCAGCATGTAATATAAGGAAGGAAAAAAGGAACTTTTTTTTTTTAAATAAGAGATCCAAGAAAAGCTAATACAAAAAGAATGTCTATATGTTCTCTGTCCTATAGTATCAGCTGGATGTCTGATAACTGGGTAGATCACTTTTCTATGAAGAGCCGGGAATTGAATCAGGGACTCATATATGCTAGTCAGGAATTACTCCACTAAGATAAACTATCTTCTTAGGTTAGTTAGGCTTTCAAAAAGCTATCTGGCCCCTTTCCCTTGGTTAGGTTAGATTCCTAATAGTTTGCCAGATTCCTGCTGAATAGGCACCTGTCTGTCCCTGCCCACTCTCTAATCTAATTCCTCCCTACCTGGGCAGCTAGGTGTGACAGCCTGCCTGAGAAGATCCCCTTCTCCTCTCCCTGCCAGATCAGGGTCCCTTCTCAGATTCCAAGGGAGCTCAGCTGGCCAAACTCATTGCATAAAAACCACTCTCCACCCTCCCAGACCCCTCTTCCTCCGAGGTTATGATCCTTCACACTCTATTTGGAGCAGCCAGCCAGGGGCTCTACCTAGGTTATTTGTCTTGAGGGAGGGTTATATGTCCTATTTCTAGCCACAGGGGTGAGCAACTCACGGTTTTCCTTTGGATTCTTTTTCTTTCCAGTACCCTCCTAGATGACTCAGAGCACCTTCCCATTCTATATATTTCCAAAGC
>JAQZBX010087474.1:0-12865 GCA_029593785.1 Cabassous unicinctus
GACTGGTTTCCAGCTTCATTCCATTGTGGTCAGAGAAATTACTCTGTATAATTTCAATCTTTATGAGTTCATTGAGAATTTTTCTGTGGCCTAGCATGTGTTCTATCTTGTCTAAAATGTAAACCATAAGGTAAACCATTGGCCATGGTTGGCAGCTATGTTTCAATATTTAAGCATCAGTTTTAACAAATGTACCTTCCACAAATAAAAAGATTATTAATAGGGAATGGGGAAAGGGGGATGGGTATTGGCTATATGTGTACCATATATTCTGAATGTAACCATACTGTGGCCTAAAACTTCTTTGAAGACAATATATAAAAAAGTATGTCACTGGGGAAGAAATGGGAGAAAATGACATTATACATACAGGACAACTGAAATTACAGTGATGAAAGGAAAAACAAAAAATAATGTATTTTATTTTTTTAATGTCTTTTTTTTTCATTTTTAATACCCCAATCTTTTTTACTTTGTTTTAGTTTTAGTTTCTCTAAATATTAGGAATTTTATTTCTTATGTTTAAACCTATTATTATTATTATTTCATTTTCCTATTAATCAAATTTGACAATATTCTTGGCTTCATTTTTGAAGAGGCTTTGGATCACAGAAGGGTTACAACTATTGCAGGGTAGGATCAATGATGTGGGGTGTCAGTGATGGGGGATACATAACAGGAAGTTTACCTGGCCATACATACAAGGTATAAAAATATGTTCAAATGTTCATGGAGCTTTGCCACAGTGAGAGGAGAGTCACACAACAACTGAAATATTATTGAATTCCCATCCTGGGGAGCCCTGCCACATTCTCTAATGGAACAGCAACAATCCCCTAAGTGCAGGGGCAATGACTAGTGAAGAATGATGGTCCATTGATGGGCCTTTGATGTTGATGACTATACTTGCAAGGCTTTTGCTCTTGAATTTGCAACTTAGCCTAGTTTTGGAAAGTGCCTAAGACTTGCCTCCTGAGAGGCTCTTTGTTGATCAAATGTGGCCTCTCTCTAAGCCAAACTCAGCGTATAAATGCATTACCTTCCCCCTAGTTTGGGACATGACTCCCAGGGATGAGGTTCCCTGGCACCGAGGGATTACTACCAAGCACTCGCTGGTGTTACAACTGAAATAAGGTCTTGAGTAAAAGGGGGGAAATGTAAAGACAAACGAGTGTATATGGTTAAGAGACTTTAAAGAGAGTCAGGAGGTCATCATAGAGGTAATTCTTATATAACACTCAGCAGGATCTCATAGGAGGCCAAGGTAGATACTACCCCAAATAATGGAGATCCTGAGGGCTCTGGAGACACACAGCCTACAACCATGGCAGATAGCTCCAGAGTTTGGTGCCTTGCCAGTGGCTCTACTTTAGAATTTGTGCTTCTGAGAATTTGTGACAGAGTTGGCCTCAGATGTGACTTCTTTACATATGTCTCTTCTCTCCCTTTTTCTTAAACCTATACTTGTTGCTGGAGTTGGTAGGTGTACATCCAAGAGACTTTAATCTCTTGGCTGTCCATGTGCCAACTAGTCCCTGAAATTCAATGGAGTTGCAATACCTACACTTCAGCTCATTGGACTAATCCAGGACAACTAACAAGGAGATGATGATGGACAATGACAATCCCAAGGAACTGATAGAGTCTACAACTGCAAGCAAGAGAGTCCCAACCATCTGCCTCATGAGATCAAACCCATCTCTCAATTAGAGGTGGAGTGGGCAACAACATCCCAGAATCCTCAGGATTTGGGAATGAACTATGGACTAAACTAGACTTACTGGTGTTCTAGTATAGACTTATTGTGATTCTAGCAATGGAAGAAACTATATCATTAATGTGGAAGCAGTGGCCACTGGAGATTCTGAAGGAAGGGAGAAGGAAATATAGGTGAAATATGGGGGTATTTTGGGGACTTGGGAATTTTCCTGAATGACATTACAATGACAGGTACATATTTCACCATAACCTACCAAACCATGTGGGAGAAAGTATAAACTACGATGTAAACTATAATCCATGCTTAGTGGCAATGCTCTAAAATGTTTTCATCAATTGTAGTGAATGTACCACACTAATAAAAGATGTTGTTAATGTGGGAAAATGTAGGAGGTATAGGAAGTGGGGCATATGGGAATCCCCTTTATTTTTATGTAACATTTATGTAATCTAAATACCTTTTTTAAAAAATTAAATATATATTAAAAGAAAAAGAAATTACAAATATGCTGGGTATGAGGGGTGAAATCCAGAATAAACATTTTGGTGTTGGATGGTGTTGGAGGTATCAATATGTACTCATTTCCTTAAAAAATTGTATGTTTTACACTTAGTTTTGTATACCTTCATATACTATCTCTGTCCATGGAGAGGAACCAGAAGCAGGGACACTTTAATATCAATGGGCATATCTGCACCGAGATTTTCATTTGTAAATACAATTTCCCAAGAAATGGAACTTGTGCCCCTTGAAGAGTGAATTAATTCAGTGCTTGGCAGGGATAAGTTTATACTGGAACATCTTGTGGTACTGAATATACTATGAAAACAAAATCAAACAAAAATAACAGGAAGGCATAAGTGAAAGTACAGAGAATTAAAACTGAATGTGCTCCTAATGGCCAAATTTAGGACAATTGGATCAGCAAAATAAATAATTATTCTATTAGATTATAACTGAAAGAATAAAACAAACACCTATGAGTCTAAAGTAATGTAAATATAAATATATATAAATATATAACTTAATAAATAAATAATTGAAGACAAAGGACAGCATCTCCTTATAGAACAATTAACATATGTAGAAATAAAGAATTAAATAGAAAATCACCATTTTATAGTAATTGCCAAGGTTAAACTCCACCAAATGATGCTAAGATTAGTGGAGAACAGTTTAAGTAGCAACAAAGTATTTGCATAGTCTCAAAGTCTATGCCCCCAAAATCGTTAGCCATTTCAAAGGGATAATTTATAAATTTACAGAGGAGAATCCTGGATCACTTAATGTTTACCAAGTGATTGAGGTTAGCAACACCAATGGTAAGTTTCATCCAACCATGTAACCCTAATGTGACACCATGGTTGGGGCACATCCCTACTAAATTGGAGGGATTCATTTACCTGAGTCTGGGTGGGAAAAATCAAGGGTATGAACCTTCCTTGTGTCAGAAAAACATAAACAAATTTCTATGAACACTGCTGATGTTTAGTGGAGGAGGAGTTTTTTTTTCCAATACAAAAGGAAAATTATGTGTGAGGGAAAGAGGAGATGGGATTTTCTGGCCTTTCCATCCCTTGGATACTACAACTCAGAATTAAGAGGTGCTGGGATGGTTGAAAGTGGAGGGCCACACAAGTAGCCATGCACACTTACAGGCCCTCTCCCTCTGTGTCCTCTCCACCATCTCTTCAAGAAGCAGACAAGGAGTCTAGGAGACACAGGGACAGTATCATAGTCATGTGCCTTTATCAATCTTTAAAAAATGAGGCATTTTGATTCCAATGACAGGTAATGAAAAGTTTTCCTCTAGATTTTACAAATACATTACTGACAGTTTTCAGAAGTAATTCAGGAATCTACAATAGTAAATCCCAGTATCCCTGTGGTGGAGCCCTTCAATCCCTGTGTCCCCATATACTCCCCCACTTCCTGTTCCTTGGGCAACTATTGTCATGTCTCCATGTCCTCTTCCTTAAGAGTGTTAAATGTTTGAAGACAGAGCCCCCATTCCACAACTATCATCTGAACCCTGCTGGGCAGGTGGTGGTTCCCCTTTCCCATAGTAAACCTTCAGAACTCACCTTTATTACAATCACACCTTCATGATACTATGCCATCTGGGGTGATGCCCTCACAGGTTTATTACTAACTCTGCTCAGTGTTGGGCAAGTGCATCCAGGCAGATTTGCAGCTATGCACAGACTTTTGTTCTCTCTGGGAGGCACTTGCAAGTGAAGTATGATTAAAATGGTGGCTTTAGGACAGGGATGTGTTGCTGAAATCACCCCTGACCTGGATGTCTCTGTCATATTCTTTAACATTGAACCAGGGTGTTTTTCCCACTGCTCCTTCCCCTCAAGCTATTTAAAGAGGAGAACTTTTTGGATTGTGTCTGGACTAGGCTTGACTAATAAACAGTGCCTTAATTTAACACAGGGCTGTTAATGCAAAGTACCAGAAATGAGTTGGCATTTATAAGAGAAATTTTATTTAGGGTCAAACTTACACTTCTGATGCCATAAAATGTTCAAATTAAAGAACTATCAGGGATATTTTCTCATCAAAGTCAGCTACTGGTGATCCTGGTTGCCTACCACATGGCAAAATGGTGGCTGGATCTCTGCCATGGTCCCTGCCTTCCTCTCTGGGTTCACCATTTCCAAGGGCCCTGCTGTATGTAATTAGGCATAAGGCAAGTCTCTTTCTGTGCCCCCTCTCTCAGTATTGGCTCCTTTGCCTTCTTCTTGAGTTCAGCTTTGGGTTATCAGGCATATTGTGATGCTCAGTCCACCTCTAATTGAGAGGCAGCTTTGATCCCATACAGCCAATGGATGGGACTCTCTTCCTTGCAGTTGTAGACTCACTTCCCTGTTATGGTAGTTGTCCATCACCACCTCCTTGTTAGTTGTTCTAGGTGAGACCAATGAACAGGAGAGTAGGTGTTGCAACTCTGTTGATATTCAGGACCCAGATGCCACATGGACAGCCCAAAGATTTAAGACTCTTGGATGAACAACTAGCAAGTCTAGTAATAATTATATGTTCAAATAGAAGTACAGAAGAGTAATGTGTAGGAAAACCACAACTGAGTCCAACTCTGTCACAATGGAGGACATAAACTCCAATGTAAGGCCCACTGGCAAGACATCAAATTCCTGAGTTATCTACCCTGACTATAGTGTCTAGATGGCTCCAGTGCTCTGAGGAGCCCAGCTGTTTGTAGAAGTATCTACTCTGGCAGTCAATGAGATACTGCTGAAACATGCATAAGCATAACCTTTGGAGCGACCTCCTGACTCACTTTGAAGTCTATTAGCCATATAAACTCCTTTGTCTTTACCTTCTTCCCCTTTTGGTCAAACTATTTTTCCAGTTACATTACTAGTTGGTGGTTGGTAGTACTCCGGCAGTGCCAGGGAGTCTCATCCCCAGGAGTCATGTCCTCCACTGGGGGTAGGGGGTTGGGGAAGGTAATGTATTTATATATTGAGTTTGGCTTAGAGGACACATTTGACCAACAAGCAGGTCCTAGGAGGCAACTATTAGGCACACTGTAATACAAGGGTAAGTTGCAATTTCAAGAGTAAAAGTTCACAAGCACATTCATCAATATCAAGGGCCTGTCAGTGGACCATCCTTTCTCACAAGTCATTGCCCCTGTTCTCAAGAAATTCTAGCTGTTCCACAAGAGAATGTGGCAGAGCTCCCCAGGATAGGAATTGGATATTCCTTCAGTTATTGTTTAAATCTCCACCTATCATGACAGTGCCCCATGAACATTTGAACACATCCGTATGCCTTATACGGATGCCTCAGTGAGCTTCCTCCCATGTGTACCCATCACTGAAATCCCACACTGGTGATCCTCCCCTGCCATGGTTGTAACCCTTCTGCAATCCAAAACTTCTTCAAAAATAAAGACAGTAAAATAGCCAAATACAATTAATAGGAAAATGAAATAATAATGTAGTTTTAAAGATAAGAAATAAAATACAAAAAAAATTAAAAAACTAAAATTAGAAAAAACTTGTGATAATAAAAAATAATGAAAAAATGTTTAAAAATTTTTTATGACATTTTACCTTTCATCACTGTAAGACCTTTTGTCCTATATGCACAGTGACATTTTCTTCCATTTGTTCCCCAGTATCTTACTTTTTTCATTTTGTCTTCAAAGAAGATTTAGCTTACAGAAAAGTCATATAACAAAAACAGAGGACTCCCATATACCCAACATTCTGCCCCTTTTCCCCTTCCCCTATCAATAACATTTTATATGTGGATCATAAGTTTGTTACAATTGATGTACAAATATTGAAATATAGTTATTAACCATGGTCAATGGTTTACATTATGGTGTACATTTTGGACCATATTCTTTTCTAAATTTTGCTGTAATTTTACATGGCCTGTATCTATCATAGCAAGATCGTGGAGAACACTTCCATTGCCCCCAAAAAGCCCCCTATTCCATCTCTTTTATTCCTTCTTTCCCCTACCTCAGGACCCATGGCAACGACCAGGCTTAATGTCTTTTCTATTAAGCTTCTCACAATTCCTCAAAAAATTGCCCCTTATACATTTGTAAAACCAGTTCAACATTTTTGGTAACTGCAAGCATCATGACCTCACTCTGTAGGTAGAAATTTCTGTCTTAGTTTGTCACAGGGCTGCTGATGCAAAGTACCAGAAATGGGCTGGCATTTATAACATGGATTTTATTTAGGGTAAACAATTACAGTTTTGGTTTTGTGAAATTTCTAAATCAAAGCACCATCAGAGATGCTTTCTCACCAAAGTCAGCTACTGATGTTTATGGCATCCTGACACATGGTGATCAGACATGTGGAAGGGCTTCTCTGCTCAGTTTTAAGGTTATCCTTGGGTGTAGCCCTTTGGGAACCCCTTTCCATACCTCTGTGATCTGCTAATTCCAGACTATAGGACCTCTCTTAGTCTGTTGGGACTTCCTGCCTTTCTGTATCTGTAGTCAACCCTGATATCCTCTCTCTCACACAGTCAGGTCAAAATGACAGAGTTCCCCTTTCCTGTGTGTGTGTGTGTCTCTCTCTGTGTCTTCATTTATGTAAAACCTAGCAAAAGGGTGAAATCTCAGTCTGAGTTATGTTTCACTGATGTAGTCCATTAGAAAGCAATCTAATCAAATGACGTAGAGTAAGTCTAATGCAGTCAAAGGTTACCCCAACCACAGGAATAGATTAATGTAAGAACATAAACTTTTTTGACAATTCACAAAATTCTGTCACACACAGGATGCCCAGTTAAATTTTAATTTTAAACAAAATATTTTATATAGTATTTCCATACCAAATTTGAAATGTTCTTACACGAAATATGTTCTCATCGTTTATATGAAATTCAGGTTTTACTCAAAGCCCTGAATTTTTGTTTGCTAAATCAGACAACCATATTCTAGACACCAACATGCTCAGTCCCTGATAAATAACCAAGTTAGATTCTTTGGTGAAACAAATCAAACTGATTATGTTGTGAAACACATAAACTTGGTGCCTGCCCACTCCTCCGCAGGAAGCAAGATGTGGTGTGGCCTAAATGTCCTCATCGGTCTGACAAGTTGGGTGATGGACTCCCACCATGAAACCCTGGCAGGTAAACTTCCTTCTGCCCTTTACAATGAAGTTAGTTTAAGTGAATATAAAAAACATTTCTGGACACAGTATTAGGCATGTTCCAAGATTTGAATGCTTGTTTTTTTTCTTACAATTTTGTTTTGTTTTTAAATGTAAGACTAATCACTAAATCATATGCTTCTGTGAAAGCTTTTACAAACTTTAATGGCTTTTGTGGAGCTGAAGTAATTGGGAAAGTTGAAATGGCTTTTGTAGAGACATACACTCAAAGTGGCTCTTTGTCCTTCCTGGATGTTTATAGTTTGCACCTCCTAGATGCAGATCATCTGCAGTAGAGCAGTTGGCTAAAGCAAATCTGGGGAGGTCAGAAAGGCAGCTTAGAACCTGTGCAGAATGCCAAAAATGCATCCAAAATAACCAGGAAAACAAAAACATTCTGCAAAATTCTGGTAAATAATATGGTTTTCATTGCAAAGAGTGAAAACATGCTTTTGTGTGAGCATGGTAATTATTATTCTTGTGCTTGTTATGATGCTTGAAATCATATCAGCTTTCATTTTGACATGTCAATGTAACAAGAGAGTTACTAGTTGCTTTACACAAATCCTAATATAGGTCTAAACCCCAAATTGACCCCTGATTACTAAGTTAATATACCTCACATGTAGGTGGGCACCTCCATTTGGCTGTTCCTCCAGATCACTGAATCTGGTTGGAAGAACTCACTTGTCCTATTTAAATGACTAATACATAGTAATTCTCATTCATTTTGATGGACAGTTAATTTCTTTCCACCATTTGGCTTTTGGGGATAGTTGTCCCCTTAACTTTGGTGTCCAAATATCTATTTGATTCCATTTTCATTTCTTTCAGTTATATATCTAAAAGTGAAAGTGCCAGCTTCATTGGTAAAGAGCTTCAATTTTGAGTGGTGAAATAGTTTTCTTAATGTTGGTGGTGGTTGTACATTGTAATCCAATTATTCTCATGAGTTATACACTATAAGTAGGTTAATGTGAAAATTTTATGTTATAAATAATGTATTTATCATCCAAAGGAGTGGTGATGGAAAATACCAGTAATCTGCTAATCTTCAAAATGGTTATTTATTTGAGGTAGAAGCTTACAGTTACCAGACCATAAGCATAAATTTCTTCCCTCAACAAAGTTTGTTGCCACGTGTTGGAGCAAGACAGTTTTTGACATTTGCCACAGTTTGGGCTTCTTGGGTTCTGCTCTTCCTGAGGCTCCATTTCTCTCCAGGCTCAGCTCCTCTGTTTCCTCCATAAGGTCAACTGTAGACTATGAGGCTCTCTAGGTTCTGCATCTCTCCACAAGGCAAGCTGTGAACTATCAGGCAAACTGCTGGTCTCTTTTCATGGGGCTTTCTCTCCTTCTTCATGACCAAGCTCCTCTGTATTTTTACATCCCAGGGCTCCAGGTCAAAACTCCAACATCAGAACTCCAACTCAAAAAAACTCCACCTCCATCCTTTTCCATGTCTTTTATCTTTGAGTTAACACCCACCAAGGGGAAGGGCTCAACACCCAAGTGATGTGGCTGAATGAAATCCCTAAGCATAACTTAATCATGCCCAGATAAACAGACCAGTTTACAAGCATAATCCAATATCTATTTTTGGAACTTATAACTATATCAAACTGCCTAACTGCTACACTCCATCCTTTGAATTCCAAAAATATATTACAATATTTAAAAAACCTTTAATCAGTAACAATGCAAGCACAAAATCATATCATAATCAGTTTAAGGAAATACAGTTCATCTTGGGCAAAGTCCCATCTGCTGTGGACCTCTGAACTTACAAAACCATTTATCTGCTTCTAGCACACAGATGGACAGACAAAGGATAAATAGTTTCATTACCATGAGGAGAAATTGGTAGGAAACATGAGTCTTGTGTTCTCTACAGTTCAATAAATGTGCAGGGAATCCTCTATTCAATTTCAAAGTCTGAGAGTAATTTTTAACATGATGGTTTCTTCTGCTTGGGGCACATGGGGACCCACCCTTTCCACAGGCTTGCCCAATGGCCATTTTCTTGGTTTCACCTTCATCAACCATCTGGGTATTGACCAAGCTCTATAACTCACCTTGCAAGAGCATTGGGGTGATTAACACACCTTACCCAATCTTTGGGTTAGTGTTAGCTCCCCTAATATAATAAGGTGAAGACAACATTCCCCCTAACTTTTGGCATGCAGGCTCAACCCTCTCAGAGCAATTCATTGACCACCTAGCCTTTCCTAACCTTTGGCATACAGGCTCAGTCTTCTCAGAACAGTGAGTTGACCAATTGGCCTTCCCTAATCCATGGGGGACAGGTCCACCCTTGTAAGACTTATGGGGTACTGATCTTTGCTGCTCTAATGTTTGAGGAATGTGCTCCACCCTCTCTGTACCCTGGGGTGGCAAATGTCTCCCAGAACATTGGGTGGGAACATCCACCCTCTTTAACTGCTGGAGCAAACTCACCCTATCTGTACACTTGGGTGGAATTCCTCTCTTGGCCCAAGGAGATGTCTTATTTCCAGATCTCACCTTTCATGGTTTTCTTCTTAAAGCTGTTTCTCCTTCAATCTTTCATTTCCATGTCCCTTTTAGTCGAACCTGACAGTGGTTTTGTCTATACAGCACTCTCAAAAACCTTGTTGGTTTAGCATGCAAGCAGCAGGGGTCCAAGCCACCAGACAGTAAGACTTTCCACACGTCTTTCTGAGGTAACTGCATCTTCAATCCTGATTTACAAGTTCCATGGTTAGTTGTTTTCAAATGGGGCACTATCATCTGGGAGCTTGATTTCCAGAGGCTTGGAATTTCCAGAATAAGTTTCTTTCTTCTTTGTGCCCAATAATTCAGTCCTGAGCTTATCTTGCTCATCTAGCATTTTGCTATAAGCTACAAGGAGATGTCAAGCTGCATTCTCTGAGTTTACCTTGGAAAGTTCTTCAGCTAAATTCTCAGGTTCACCATTTTCAAATTCTGTCTTCCATTTAACACCAGGAGTTAATCTTGCTAAGTTATCTGCAACTTTAAAACACAGATCACCTTTTCTTAAGTTTCAAATAATAGTTTCATCATTTACTTCTAAGGCCTCATAAAAAGTCTCTTTAGCATCCATCTCACAATTATTTCCTTCTAAGCCCTTATCAAAAACAACTTTAGACTCCTTTTTCTTCATAACGAACTTATATAGTGCAACAGCTAGCACCTTGCCTTCTTACCCCACTGCCCTCATGTTACCTTTTGCAGCATAACAAACCACCCCAACCTTAGTGTCTTATATAACAATGTTATTGTTTCTCCTGATTCTGTCATTTTACTGGGCTCTTCTAGGCAGTCACATTCTCCAGGTCAACTTTTTAAGTAATAGAGTTGATATCTGATCTCCACTCTCCTTTTCCAGTGCTTTATTTCTCAGGTGTTTCAAATTTATGGGCAAAGACACTTTCACCAACATAAGACTGTGCTCATGAGCTGTGACTAGAGACAATTTCAATGTAAGGGACAATCTTAAAATTATAGACAAATTATGATCGCTCCCAGATTATAGTTATTTTTTCTTTCATATTTTGTGGCCATGGGTTAAGAATTAACTAATGCATGAGAATGTTCTCTCTTGAAGTATAATAAATATATAATAATAATACAGGGTGTTATTAACTGTGTGCATTGGGGGGAAAATACACCAAATCTAAGATATTGGCTGCAGTTTGTAGTAATGTTGTAATGATGTTTGTTCATAGTTTGTAACAATTGTTTCACAACTGTGCAAGGTGTTGGTGGTGGGGTAATGTATGGGAGCCCTGTATGATGATATGCATGTTTGCTTTGTAAATTTACAACTTATGCTATACATTTATTGTTTATGAATGTTCATGAAAGAATCATAAACTTCAATTTAAATAAAAGTTTTTTTAAAAAAGAAAAAAAAAACCCCAAAACTTTAGGCTCCATATTGCTACCAACATTTTCTGCAAAGCAATCTACGCCCTTTCCATAAGCACTTCACAATTGCTTCCAAAAATACCCCTTATCCATTTATAAAAACATTCCAAAATTTTGGTAATTACAAAAGCATTTCCCCACACCTTGGTACCAAGTTCTGTCTTAGTCAACCAAAGGGGTGCTGATGCAAAATACCAGAAATCTGCTAGTCTTTATAAAGGGCCTTTATTTGGTGTAGAAGCTTACAGTTACCAGGCCATAAAGCATAATTTTCTTCATTCCCCAAATCTGTTGCCACGTGTTTGACCAAGACAGCTGCTGACATTTGCCAGGGTTTGGGGTTCTTGGGTTCCTCTTTTCCCGAGGCTCTTTTTCTCTTTAGACCCAGCTCTTCTGTTTCCTCCATAAGGTCAACTGTAGACTACGAGGCTCTCTAGGTTTTGCCTCTCTCCACAAGACCAGTTGTGAACTGTCAGGTGAACTGCTGGTGTCTTTTCATGGGTCTTTCTCTCTTTCCCCAAAACCACGCTCCTCTGTATGTTTTCTTTCCGAGGCTCCAGCTCAAGACTCCAACATCAGAACTCCAACTCAGAACTCCAACTCAAAAAACCTCCACCTCTGTCCTTTGCCATGTCTTTTATCTTTGAGACCCCACCAACCAAGGGGTGGAACTCAACACCTTAGTGATGTAGCCCAATGAAAGACCTAATTATAACTTAATCATGACCAGATGAACAGACCAGGTTACAAGCATAATCCAATATCTATTTTTGGAATTAATAACTATATCAAACTGCCAAACTGCTACAAATAATAATAATAATGCTCATATTATTCTTCTTCACTGTTTTGAGGAGAGCACATGACCTCAGATCACCTGGCCATCAGCACTGTGTTGTGCCATGATCCCCACCTCCCACCTTCAGGTGTTTTGATGATCATGGAAACCATTTTGGCAGTGGCTGGCAATAGTGTTTCTAGCACATCTGCTCCAAAATTTCCTGTTATATCTCCAGAAATGTGAGGGTCCTTGAATAGGGCTTGAGAACAGGGTATGTGGAATAGGTATGAATTCTTAAACAAGCTCCATGAAATTCACAATGCTCTGAGATCACTGTCAATGCAAGGGTTCTCACAGCCCAGAAGATTGCAGTCTGCAAATGAACAGGTGAGGATCTCTTCCTAAATTCCCAGCAAGCAGCTATCACCACATCTCCCTGTGGCCTCTGTTCTGCTGATAAATGACTACAACTTGCCTGGATGTCCTGGGGATGAGTGGGGGATCCTGGAGGCCAGTGTCCCAGAAGGATGGCATATGGGGCACTTGATAAAACAGGAGGTGTTACTCTCACTACTGGCATAATTTCAGTCATTTGCATCAGGTAGATATGGGTTTAATCCTTAAAGAGCAGAGAAGACAGAGCTGGCACCAAAGCATCAACATTTCTTCAGTCCCCTTTACCTTCCCTCTTAGAGCTGTCATTGTCTTTTGGTATCTTTTCTCCCCCATAACTTCAAGGACTCCCATATAGTGGTATCACCAGAAGCACTAGCTGCAGCA
>JAQZBX010087475.1:0-12864 GCA_029593785.1 Cabassous unicinctus
TATTTCATTTTCCTATTAATTGTATTAGGCTATTGTATTGGCTTCATCTTTAAAGAGTGACTCACAGAAGGGTTACAACTGGAACGGGAGAGGATTGTTGGTGGAGGGGTGTCAGGGATGGGGGTGCATGAGAGGAAGTTCTCCTGAATATACATAAAATATATATAAATTGTTCAAATGCTCACAGGGCATGGTCATAGTAGGTGGAGGATCCCTCAATAAATGAGAGAATATTGAATTCCCATCCTGGAGCGCTCTGTCACATTCTCCAAGGAAGCAGCAACCGTCCCCCAAGTGCAGGGGCAGTGTCTGGCAAAAAAGGATGATCCACTGATGGACTCTTGTTACTGATGACTAGCCTTGCTCTTGAAATTGAAACTTAGCCTATTGTTATGGGATACCTAAGATTACCTCCTAAGAGCCTCCTTGTTGCTCAAAAGTGGCCTTTCTCTAAGCAAAACTCAGCATATAAAATACCTCATTTTAATCATTTTATATGTACACTTAAGTGGTATTAATTACATTCACAAAGTTGGCTGACATTACCAACTTTTTTTTTTTCATCCCAAACAAACTGTACCCATTGTGCAATAATTCCAATTCCTTGTCTTCCTTCCTCCCAGCGTGGGACACGACTCCCAGAGATGAACCTCCCTGGCAATAAGGGGTTACTACCACGTGTGAATTGGCAATATGACTGGAAAAAGACCTCAAATTAAAATGGGAAAAGGTAAAGACAGATGAGTTCATATGGCTAAGAGACTTCAAAGTGAGTTGGGAGGTCATCCCAGAGGTCACATTTATGCACATCTCAGTAGGACCTCATAGGTTTCCAATGTGGATATCACCACAAATAAAGGACCTCCTGAAGGCTCTGGAAACACCCAGGTCCAATGTCAGGGTGGAAATTAATTATTTAAAGTAATCTTTTTTTAAGGAATTTTAAGAGACCCCAGAGAAACTAATATGAGAATAATGTCTATGTTCTCCCTGTCTTAAAGTATCAGCTGGATGTTTGATATCCCAGTGTCTCACTGCTCTAAGATGAGCTAAGAATTGAACAAGGGACCTTGTCTATTCAAGGTGGAAACTCCTCCATTGAGGTAAACTTTCACATTGCATCTGTTAGCTCTTCAGAAAGCTATCTAGTTATTTCCCTCAGGCAGGTTTGACTCTTTGCAGTTGGGTAGATTCCTACTGATTAGGAGCCTGTCTGTATCTGTGCCTTTTCTATTTTTATTGCTTTCTCTCCCAGGGCAGCAGGATACAACAGCCTGTGTGAGTGGATTTCCCCTCATTTTTCCTGGTCAGGTTGAGTTTCCTTCTGAAATTCTAATGGGACCCTGGCAAGTGAACTCACCACAGAAAAATTGCACTCAATCCTCTTCCAGACCACCCCCTCCTCCCAGGGGACCCTAAATAGGCTCTTGTAAGCTTATTAAGTGCTTCCTACAATCACCTCCCTTAGGGGAGTTGAAATTTTGAGAGTTTTCAGAATGGGACTAATCAATTGCCTGACTCTAGCCTCTCACAGGTGAAGTTTCTCTATCCCTGAGCAGTTATGTAAATCAGGCTTCCTCAGCAGATTTGCTTCTCCCCTCTGGCTTGTGCCACCTTGAGCTGGATGGTATACTCCCCCATGCTCAAAGGGGGTCCAGGCAACCAAACCCACAGGAAACCCCTCTCCATCCTTCACCAGAACCCTCCCACTCTTGGAGAATGCTTCTTCCTGCTGGGTGGCTAGCAGGACTTGGGGCTCACCCTGGCTTTTTGCCTAGAGAGTGGGGCTTGGCTGCCTGTGGTTTCCAACAACAGGGTGAGAAGCTCATGGTTTTGCCTTGAGCAATTTATCTCCTTGTCCAGCTCCCTCCAGATTGATGCCCTGAAACCTCCCACTCTGTGAGCTCCCAGAACAGCTCACTTGGGCAAGATCTTTCTCCTGCTCAGCCATCCCTTGTGAGAGAGATGGTGAATATCCACTTAAACCCATGCCATCTTGCCACTTCCTTGCTTTTCTTAAACACAGAAATATTAATCAAAATAATGCATTTCAGGTAATTCACTGCAGGATTTCGTATAATTTTAGATTACTTTCTGAACAGTAAATAAAATTGTTCCTTTTTACTTGCACTTGAATTTCCATATTCCCAATATGATCACAATTATATATGTATGTATATATTTTTGTGATAAAATGTCATAGAAATAAGCTAAATTCAGTGGTGAGTTTTAAATCATAGATTCTTGGTTGAGCTTTAATTTTGCCTTTTTACTTCTGTATTTTTCCAAATTTTTACAATTTCTATGGTAATAATTCTGTGCTGTTTGAATAGAAAATAAATTAGTGTATTGTACATGTTTTGTGAGCACTGATATAAATATAGACACAAAAATATATGGAGAAATACAATATGCTTAGTCATTTTCTAGATAGTAGAACTATGTGGGATGATTTTGCCACTATTTTTTCATTTTGTCCACTTGTAAGCTTAAAAAGAAGGTTCTTAACACTTAGTCATTGTGAGAAAGCAGATATGTGGAGAGAGATATGTAATTAAAATGAGAAAAGAAAATTAGAGTGTAATTGACCTATTATGTAGTGTGTCTGCTTCCATTACTATTGGTAGTAGAAATGTGGTCCTGGGATATAATCTCTCTGAAATTCATTGACTAATGTACCCAAGTCATATATTAATGCCTGCTTACCTAACACACTTGTTGTGAAACACAATTGAATTTTTAAGAATTGAAAATATATTTTTAAATTACAAATACAAAGCAGTATCATCCTTTTATGTTCTAGTCATTAAAACATATATTTAGTAAGTGTTTAATAATCGCTTTAATAATCACTGTTTCTTTAACCATGTGTGCTGTTATGGGTGACAATAGGAGACATAAAGCAGATTTAAAAAGGCTTAGCTCCAAAAGATATTATCCTATTGATATCTTTTCATGTACTTTTTAGCCACTTATATTTCCTCTTTGAAAAAGTGTCTGTTCAAATCTCTTGCTCATTTTTTAAATAGGTTGTCATTATGTTTTTGAGATGTAGGATTTCTTTACATATGCTGGATATTAGGCCTTTATGAGATAGGTGGTTCCCAAATATTTTCTCCTATTGGTTAGGTTGCATTTGGACAAAGACCTAAATCAAATGTGGGACATATTAAATACAAATGAGATTTTATGGTTAAGACATTTCCAAGTAAGTCAGGAGGTCATTCCAGAGGTTATGCTTATGCACATCTTAGGAGGATATCACTGATGGCCACAGTAAACAGTGCCTCAAGTAGGGGTGCCGTTGAGTGCTCTAGATACATCTAGACCTTATAGTCAGCACACAGACCCCTGTTAGTAGGCCTTACCTTGGAATATATGATAACCTATCTCCCCAATGTATCCAAGTTTGACTCATTTATAATTTTCCTACACATGATTCTTCTGCCCTTTTTATTTGAACATATAATTATCACTATACTCATCAAATATATGGCTCAGAGACTTCAATATTCTGACTGTTCATATGCCAGTTGAGCCCTGAATTTCAGCAGTTGTAGCCAGCACCTACTCTCTAATTCACTGGACTCATCCAGGATGTTTGTTAACAAAGGGATGATGATGGCCAATGCCCATCCAGAAAAACAGAGAGTATCTACAACTACATGCAACACATTTCCACCCATCTGTCCCATGAGATGTAAGGCCCTTCTCAGTTGCAAGCAGAGTGGGCACCACTGTCCTAAAGTCCTCAAGATTAAGGAATGAACAATTATAAAAGGGGAATAAAACTATGGACTAAAGTAGACTTATTATTATTCTAGTAATGGAAGAAATTGTAATTTTATGTAAAGACAGTGGTCACCAAAGCTTCTGAGAGGAGGGAGAGGGAAGAATTGGTGCAACATGGAGCATTTTTGGGACATTGGAATTGTTGTGCAGGATATTGCAATGATGGATACATACCATTATACATTTTGTCAAAACCTATAAGATTATGTGGGGCAAAGTGTAAACCATAATGTTAACCATGGTTAATAGCAATGCTTCAATATTTGTTCATCAGTTGTAACAAATGTACCACACTAATGAAAGATGTTGTTAATTGTGAAAGTTGTGGGAGGAGGAGAAGGTGGGGTACATGGGAATTTTCTATATTTTCAATGTAAGATTTTTGCCATCTAAAGCTTCTTTAAAATAATAAATAATTTTTATAAAAAAGTGAAATCTTGAAGTGCACACATAGTACTTATATATCTGTGCTCATGTGATTGTATATGTATGGATTTCCATTTGTGGATGTGTGTGTGTGTGTCACTTAGGGGCCAAAAGTCCAAGAAGCATCCTCATAATGAGTTTCAATATGCTTTTGCCATCAGAATCTAAGTGTATTTGGGATTTTGTTCCATTGTCAGAAAAAGAAAGGTTAGAAAGTTAACAATGTCATACATATTTTTAATATTTTATTCCAACTTTTTGTCATTATTTGATCTGGTATCTATTAAATGAAGAGTTTGGGAGCAATAGCATTAAGAATAATTTTTAATAAATATAAAGGTGAGTAAGGAAACATGGCAATACTGAAGAAAGTGAATTTTGTATTTAGCCTTGAATGAATAAAACATAAGCAGAAATGTCTCTAATAAAAACTTCAGATGAAGGAATATTAAGAATTGGGGAAACAGAAGGTGGCATAATATGCACCTTTAAATACAAGGTTCTAATCAAGAGCCAAGTAAATATCAGTGAAGAGGAATCAAGATGGAATCCAGAATTAAGTGATAAGCAGATGTGGAACATCTCTCCCCTTCCACTCCAGGAGTGACAAAAGAAATTGTGACAAAGAAGTGGTTCAGATGGTGACAAAAATGTGGTGATGTTTAAGCTTCAGGAAACCATCACAATCATTTTGACAACTAGGCATTTATACCAACTAAACCAAAATGGTGAGTCAGACCTTCCAGCAACCTAAATCTCCATTACCTACATCTCATTCTCACACTGTACCTTCTTCAAGAATACAGGAAATTTGCTGAATTAAAAGAACCAGAACACAATGTTATGGTTCATGCTATTATCAGAAGAGATGGATTCCTCACACTACCCATTCTCAGAGTAACTTGGCATGTTGGTGAAATTAAATGAGTTCTCTGCAAATGTTTATTGGAATTCACATTATGAAATAACAAAAATAATCAAGACATCGTACATTGGTTATGTTCATGTTACTAGCTAGATAAGGGCCTTGGAGAAGCCATTAATCCATTAGTCATGTTTTAATACAAATAATGAAAAGGGAGTCAATAATTTTTATTATACGGAGTATAATGAGATATTTTGAAAACAAAGTCATTATGTATACAAAATCAACTTCTAACAGCATAACACAAAAATTACAAAAAGGAAGTAATAAATGAAAAGAATTGTGTAGTTAAGAAGGTTTTCAACTTACGAAGAATCATGGATAAAAAAGCAATTACTGCATCAATTTTGAAGACATCACATTGATTGAAATGTCAGACAGAAAAGAACAGATATTGTTTAGTTCCATTCATATGAATAGTCAGAATATGGAAATTCATAGAGACTGAAAGTACAGTGCAATTTAGCAGAAGCAGAGAGGGAATGGGGAATTAATGTGTAATGGAAGCAGCGTATCTCTGTGGGATGATGGGAAAGTTCTGGAAATGGTAGTGGTGAAGGTAGCAAAATATTATGAATGTGATCCCACTAAATTGTATGCTTGGAAGGGGTTGAGTTGGGAATGTTTATGTGTATATATGTTTCCACATTTTAAAAATGAGTGACCTAAAGAAAAAATTATATGTATATATCCATCGCAGGTGAAGTGCCACACTAATGAAGGATATTTATGTGGGAGGTTGTGGGAGGTGTGGGAGGTGGGGAATAGGGGAATCCCTATATTTTTAATGTAACATTTATGTATTCTAAGTTATCTTTAAAAAAATTATTAAAAAAGAAACAATTATATGGATCCTGGATGGAATGAAAGTCAGAGGAGAAAAAGTTCAGAAAGATATTATTAAGACATAAAAAGAATTTTAATAGACAATGTAAATATTATATCAGTGGTAAATTTACTAAACTTGACAACTCTACTTAAGATGTTTCCATGAGTGAATATCTTGGTTCTAAGAAAAGTACATGGAATTATCATGTGATCAAGGTTCATGATGTATGCAACCTACACAAAAATGTCTAGAAAATAAGTAATTTGAGAGACATTAAAGGAGATAGATGGGTAGATAGATTGAGATTAATAGAACAATGTAGAAAATGTGGCAAAATATTAAATGTCATTGGAACTGGTTATCTCGGTGGGTCAGTATGTTGGAATTTTCTGTATGGATTTTGTATTATTTTTAAATTGTCATCTAAGTTTGAAGTATTTCAAAGTGAAAATTTTAAAATTAGCATTTACTTACCTCTTGGGTGAAATCTTTTGCCAAACTAAAGATATATTTTCATTATATTTTGACTTGAAACTTAAGCCTTTCTAAATATTATTAGTTATTTTGATTTCTGGATTAAGTTTCCATTATCACTCTTTTATCTCTCCTCCTAATGAGTGTCTCTTGGGGAAAGGCCAATGAAGGAAGTGCAAAGTAGGCAGTCATCTGTCCAGATACTTTAACATTATTCTTGAAATGTAGACTGCAGGCCCTGTGTAACATGGCCAAATTATTTTTATCTTCTCATAGGAAATCCAGAAAGAATATATGACCTGGCAGCAAAGTATGTAGTAATTTATTAGGCACCAACAATAGTACAATAAAATATGGGGAGGAAAGTCAAGATTTTCCCAATTGCATTGGTCACTTGCTAAAAGAGAACTCCTCGGGGACACTTCCCACCTCTACTCTGGAATTAGTATTGACAAACATAGAGTCTAGGAAGATAAAAGACTGCTAAATAATAGGGCTTATTTTTCTTTACTGGAATTCAATTTTATTTTTCCATAGAATCTGTGTTTTAATAACTGTGGAACTTAAGCATAACTCATGGGGACCATTGGAACTAATATCACATTTTGAAGAAATAATATGGCAGATCCACTAATACAGTGATCCCTTAGTCTAGTATAATGCAGTAGTCACCATAACACTCATCATATGTTGCATTAAGAAAATATAATATTGTTAAAAGAAAAACATGTCAACACCATTAAATTTAGAATCTAACAAATTTATTCAGCAATTCATATTTTGGGCAGCATCCTGTTCAGAAAGTGGAAGGGAGCTCTGATGAGGTAGTGAAAAACTCAAATTAGCCAAATGATTTGCCTCACCTGGATGAAAACTGTTTTATCAGCATGTGTTGCTTATTTGCAGTTCCATAGGATATATTCCATTTGTCCATTTTATTTGAAATCCCCTCCAGATCAATTATTTTTTTCCCTTATTAAAGCCCTTTTCAGAAAGGAGTCCCTCCCAGCAATGTCTAAAGCAGCTGGCCATTTCATTTTACTTAGCTGTTTATTTTACTTAGAAAATTGACATAGTTACAAAGATCACACTGGAAAGTTGAACAAAATAATACTATCACTGCCATTGATTTCTTTTCTGGTCAAACAGTTGAGTAGACATGGTTAGCTATTCTGATCATTATTTCCTCTTTATTTTTTTGTATTTGTTTCCTTTTTTGATTGAAGTGAGATTCTGTAGGTAGCTGCTATGTCATATTTAAGACCCTTCAAGTGGGGTTAGAACAGAATAAATAAAGAAGAATGCATAAAATATTAACATTGACTAAGAAACACAATAAATGTGAAAGTTTTTACAAACTGAAAACTTTCATCAAATTAAATGTGAAGGGAATATCTTTAATAAGATAGTATATACCAAAACAAAACAGAAAAGAAGCATTCCATTTCTGGGGGCTGAGTATATTATTATAGGAACAACTCTCATACATATAATTACTATAGTCTCTAGAAAAAATGAATGCCTACATGAAGAACCTAAAGAACAATCATCAAACAATAAATTATTGAGGTTCTTTTAATTTTTAATTTTTATAAAAATATATTTAGATTACATAAATTTTACATAAAAATATAGAGGATTTCCATATGCCCTGCTCCCCTACATTGTCCCCATTTACCCACAAAAACAACATCCTTCATTAATGAGGTACAGTCATTGTAATTGATGAACAAATTTTAGAGCATTGCCACTAAGCATGAATCTTGAAGACCTTATATTGAGTGAAGCAAGCCAAGCACTAAGGGACAAATAATACATGACCTCACTGAAATGAATTAAGCAAACTGAGCAGACTTTCAGAGCTAGAGTCTGGAAGATAGGTTTACAGGAAATAGAAAGGTATTATTGAGGGTTTTGATACTTGGAAGAATGGGATGTCAATGAGTGGGATTCCTACATTTTTTTTTTTTTTTGAGGTACTGGGGTCAGGGGTTGAACTGGGGACCTCGTTTATGGGACCTCATTTAGCCACATTAGCTTCCCTGAGTTGTTTTTTTGTTTGTTTGTTTGCTTTGCTTTCTGTTTGTTTTTATTTTTTAAGGAGACACCGGGAACCAAAACTGGGACCTCCATGTGGGAAGCTAGTGCTCAACTGCTTGAACCACATCCACTCCCTCCAATTTTTTATCTTACAGCATGATGACAGAGTTGAACCTACATTATATGGAGAAACTACACTTTGTGTTTTAATATCATCTTCAGAACATTACTTACCACTATAACACTTAAAATATATACAAGACCTTTCTGTTGATAAGAAAGACTATTTGACATATATGCAAACTGTATGCATTAATAATACATTTTTAAAAGATGAATATATATATATAATGTAAGCACAAACCAAAAGCTGAGGTGGCTATATGGTGGTGTTTTAGTTGGCTAAGCAGCTCAAGCAGATACTATAAAATGAGTTGGCTTTTAACAATGGGAATTAACCAGTTTACAAGATTTCAGTTTTGAGACTGAGAAAAATGCCCAAATCTAGGCATCATCAGGTGATGTTTTCAACCTGAAGACTGGCTGCTTGGGATCCTGCACTCCTCTGTCACATGGCAAGGCACATGGCAGCATCTGTTGGTCTCTCCTTTCTCTTCCAGGTTTTGTGGCTTCCAGCTTCTTACTTCCATGGGTTTCCTTCTTTTCTCTACATATTTATCCTGTTTATAAAATACTCCAGTATGAGTATTAAGATGCACACTGGGCCAGACCTTAATTGAAGTACCTTAATCAAAAAGCTGTGTTTACTATAAGTTTACACCCAGAGCAATGGATTAGCTTTAAGATCATACTTTTCTAGGATGTATCCAATTTCAAACCATCACAGGCTATATTCTTATCAAACAGCGTGCACCTGAATGCAAGATGTATTGCTCAATATTAAGGTTATTTGTATCATAATAGACAAAACAATGTGAAATTTATATTCACCTATTTTCATAGCTTCCAAATATGTAATGCCTAACATGATATATCACTAAGTAGAATTTTAAAAATCAAAATTATAGTTGATTATGTAAATACAATTCTATCAGTATAATAATCCTGAGACAAAGGTATAAAAATTTGAACAGTACATTTGACTAACTCCTAATGGTGTAGAATGAGCATTCAAGTATATTTTGAGCAGGTTGAAATCATAAAGTGTATGTTGTCTGAGCCTGGTTGAATTAAACTGGAAATCAGTGACAGAAAGGTATGCAGCACCTCTAAGAAGCATGGTGATGCTTTCTACTTTCCTAACACAATCAGAATGTCCTGCACATGCCATGATTGTTAAGACTGAATGATAGTTATCATAGAGCTTCCTAATATGTATGTATTTTGTGCCAGGTACTACTCTAAATAGTATACACACTCCATTTAATCCTACTTTCAAGTGCCACATGAGGGTGGACATCATTGTTATGTGCTAACAGGTGGAGAAACTGAGGCATCAAAGATAAAGCAATGGGATGATGATCATTCAGGTCACAGGCCACTGTGCTGGGCTTTGGCATCAAGCTCATATATGCTTTGGACAATTACAGAAAGACTGTTTTGTCACTTTTCCATTAGCAATACCATGAGTTTGACCTGATTAATGGAAATCATGCCATTCCTGAGAAGAAAACCATGAGAATGAACAGGAAACAATGTCTCAGGAAGGACTGAGACCAGTCTCTGGGTCTCCTACTCTGCCCCCTGATCTCGATGATTCACGGACATTTTGCCTTAAGAGCCCTTAGAATATTAGGGGAACAGTGGTTTTCTTTCTGTTTAAGTGATTTTCCCTTTAATCTTCAATTCTTTCCTTAAATTCAAATACTTTAGTATATCTTAATATAAAAAGTTCTATTCATGGGCAGATATTACTTGGGTCTTGTTCCCTAACCATACAGAGGCAATTATCTCATTCAAATTGCCCATGTGCTCTGGCTATTATTGGTGCCAAAGCCTATATTCCCAGGGGTTTTCTCTGATGTTATTGGAGACCCCCATTTGAAATAAAACTTAAGATGAAAGCTCTTGTTACCATAGAAAGGTTCTCTTAAGTAGGTTAGTCATCTCTACTAAACATGCCCACTCATACTTGCGTGCAGGCAAAACATAATTGGACCCTTATCAGATGTGCCTGTTCAGTGTAAGAGAAAACAAATATTAACTTGTGAGGTGTTATTTTTATTAACTTGTTTTTATTCTCTCCTCCTTTCCTTCCCTTCAAAAATCACTGCATTTCTTTCCTGCCCTGCTCAAGGGAACTACTGTAAATATATATATATATATAAATATGGAAGGTACACAAATAATGTGACAAGATTCTTCTTTTTTATTGACAGCAATAAAAACTCAATTCAAGCAGTTTTAGAAAATTGGTAGTTGTTCATGTAAGCAAAGAGTGAGCTGATTGTAGAATCAGATGGAGCAAGGGCAGGAGCAGCTCTGTACACTGACTAGAGCTCCCTATGCAGAATGCAAATTTAAATTTACACTTAGATCTAATTCTGATGCAATGTGTTTTAATGAAAAAGAATAAAAATAATGATTTCTGTATATTATTGCTGATAAATTAATAAATTCAATAATTATTGGCCTAATATTTTCTCTTTACCAAGAACTCTGTTATATTCAGATAGTACAAAGAATAAGTGAATTCCTGCTATAGAAATAAAGTGAATATATAATGTCTTATACTTCAGGTGCAATTATAGGGCTTTCTCTTAACATATCATGAAAACCATATAAAAATTAGTTCATAATTAATTTTCACAGCTTCTAGGCAAATGTCTGACTATATTTCATGCTAAAACATCTTGAAAGATAGAGTTAATTATAAATAAATTAAAGTTTGCAAGGATGACTCAATCAGTAAATAAATGAATATAATAATGACCACAAAATGTCTTCTATCCTCAAGTCTTGGCATAAAAGGAAAACTTCATTTTGCTTTTACAATTTGATGGATGAGAACACCTGTGAAATAATCTAGTTAACTCAGGGACACTTTATTTTGCTAGTTATCCTCTTGCTACCTGAATATTGTTTCAGAAGAGTATCAGTTTTACAATCTCTATGTGCATAAAACATTTTATATTAAGTTATACTTCTTTTAATAGAAAATCATATTAGCAAATGCAGAATGCTGGCATTCTTTTACTTCATTGTTTGCTTTTAAAAACAATGCTAATATGTATTTAAGATGGAAGAAATGTAAGTGCCAAAGGAATCACATGCCTATCCCCCTTTTTATGTTTAGTACTCATTGATTTAATTTTCTTCAGGATACCTACTATGATAAGAAACTCTATTTGAATTATTTTACAAATATTAAATTCACAGAGGCTTTTTTACAAATTTTATAGAAAAGAAACCTAAGAGTGTAAGATATTTGTTAAGCACTCCATAGTTACATAGCAAATAAATGGCAGAGTCAGGATGTAAAGCGTAAATTCTCCTGAACTTTGCACAGATTTAACTCTGCTATGCTCACACATCAGAAATTCAAGCTGGAAACCAACAACTGATTGGTGATTGTGAAATAATAAAAGATGTTCCCTCTGTGTCCAACTGTGAAATCCTGATGCATTATTGATACATTTTTGAAGGATCCTGAAATAAAGAGAATCATAAAAAGGCAGAAAGCTTTTATTCTTGAGATTTGAAGGGCAGTCTCAAAGTGACACTGGCACTTCCTAGAGTTGGCAGAGGTTCTTTATGTTATAAGTAACCATATTTGTCAGGAGTAAAACAGAACACCAAAACAAATGCATGAAGTGCATTAACATTGATAATTAAAGCGTGAAAGTTTAAGCAAGTTTGAAAATATATATTCTTTCATTTCAAGTCAAAAAGGAAAATAAATCGTTTAACCAACTTCAAAAGAAAACATTTTTCAAGTTAGGATTTGGTAAGGGTTTAGCTAAGGGTGATGTGAAAGGAAACATTGTAAATGAATTGGGTGTGAATATGATATCCATTAGTGATCCACACATCTTGTAATGTCTTTCTCTCTCAGCTTATTCAATTTCTAAAATATGTCCAGATTTTATGGAAAAGCATAATAGTGTTAGATACAAGATCAAATAATCAATACACATAATTTAGTGAGCCTTATATTATTAATAAGTAAATGCACTTTACCCACAGGTAATATCTACTGACCAAGAGCCACAAATGACTTTTTGTTTAACAGAAAAGCCTAAGCACCTATTTAAATTCCAGAAGTACATGGAGAAGCATGTGAAACTTATGATGGCAGTTAGTGGCAAGCTTTGACCTCAGTGAAGGAGAAGAGAGAATGAAGATTGGAGTGGTGAACAGGCCTTCAAAACCAATGGTTTCATTCACCCTAAGAAAATGGATAAGAGGAAAAAGAATA
>JAQZBX010087476.1:0-12862 GCA_029593785.1 Cabassous unicinctus
AAAAAAAAAAAATATATATATATATATTTGGGCTTTGAGTTATCCTAAGCACAAGAAATCTATTGCTAGATGGTGGGAAGACTTAGCCTGAGTAACAGAGCCACTTACAATGAGGAAGCTTCAAGGATTTCTGGGAATGGCAGGTTTTTGCAGGATCTGGATACCTAATTTTGGACTCATAGCAAAACCATTCAATGAGGCCCTAAGAGGATCTGAACAGCAGCCTTTTTAAATTGGACTACTGAATGTAAAAATGCTTTCCAAAAGGTAAGAAAGAAAGTTTTTAACAGCCCTTGCCCCAAGGCTCCCAGACCCAAGGAAATAGCTTGACCTTTTTGTACATGAAAGGCAGAGCCTTGGATTAGGGATGCTGGCCCAAAATTTAGGGAATGCCAGACATCCTGCAGCTTACTTTTCTGAACAACTAGACAACACTACATAAGGGTGGCCACCTGTGACATACTCAGAGAGGCTAAAAAATTCATCCTAGGACAACCTACCACTGTGCATACACCACATTGTGTATTGCCATTATTGGAACAGAAAGGTGGATTTTGGCTCAACACTGTACAGTTGGGTAATATCATGATATTTTTATTGTACGATCCAAACATTACTCTACAAGCTTCCTCTAATTTTAATCCAGCTACCTTACTCCCAAGCAGGGAAGGGGAACCTGTGCATGACTGCATACAGATAATTGATGACATCTATTCCAGCCACCCAGATGGAGTAGACCAAACAAACTTTAGAACATCCAGACATAAAGATGTGCACTGATGGAAGCAGTTTCATGGGATCAAGGACTTCAAAAAGCTGGGTATGCAATAGTAACTGTACAAGCAGTGCTGGAAAGTGGAGCCTTCTTACCGGTTACATCCATGCTACGGGCAGAACGCATTGCACCCACCAGAGTCCTACAACTGGGAAGAGGACAGAGAGTAAACACATATACAGTCTCTAAATATGCCTTTAATATATAGTTCATGCTCATGGAGCCATTTGGAGAGAGAAAGTACTCCTAACATCTTAAGAAAGAAATTAAAAAGGATTGTGGGAAGGTGGCGATGGACTGCCAGGCAGAGCTGAATGTTCTCACAAAATCAGTGGAGAGGGAAGGGGACGTGGCTCAAGTGATTGGGATCCCATCTACCATATAGGAGGTCCAGGTTCAATTCCCGGGGCCTTCTGGTGAAAGGCAAGCTGGCCTGCATGGTGAGCTGACCTGTGCGGAGTGCTGGTCTGCGCAGGAGAGCTGGCCTACGCGGAGTGCTGGCCACGCAGAGAGCTGGAGCAGCAAGATGACGCAACAAAAAGAGACACAGAGGAGAGACAATAAGAGATGCAGCAGACCAGGGAGCTGAGGTGGCACAAGAGATTGAGCACCTCTCTCCACTCTGGAAGGTCCCAGGATCAATTCCCGTTGCTGCCTAAAGAGAAGACAAGCAGACACAGAAGAACACACAGTGAATGGACACAGAGAACAGACAGCAAGAGCAGAACAACAGGGGGGTGGGGGGAGAAATAAATAAATCTTTAAAAAAAAAAAAATCAATGGAGAAAGAACCAAAAGCTGTCCAGGGGGGACTTGCTTTGGGGGTCAGCAGATGAGGACAGTGCTACACAACTCCCACTAGGGCAAGGGACAGAGAGACGAAGAAGCCGAAGAGACAAACGTGAGTTACCAAGCCCCAGCAGCAGCCAAGAAGGGCTCCCCTCCCCCACCCCCAAGATATTAAGCTGAGGTAAAACCCCTGTCTCACTGTAGCAAATTTGAGAGGGGAACGGAGATCTTCCTCCCTGTCAGCTGTTTCAAGGGAAAAGGGAGGGGAAGCCTGGATGCTTTTGTTCAGTGAATTTGGCCAGCACAGCCTGCTTTGAATCTCCGATCTGGAGATTCAAAACAGGAACACAGGAAAGCTGAGACTGAAACACCTCCATGGAAAGACCTGCTGGCCGGTCTGGAAACTGCATGGACTAAAACTGCACTCTATATCCAACCCCTGGGAGAAAATCTGTGCCCCAAAGTGGCCAGATTTTGAAAACAAGCTGGGAAATTTTAAAGACTGAGAATAAGTTGAGCCAAATATCAAAGAAGAGCTGTGGGGGAAAAAAAAAACAATAGGCAAGAGAGAGAAATTAGCCATCAGAGTAAATACACCAACATATTCAGATGCCTAGACATCAGCAAAAAATTACAAGCCATACTAGGAAACAGGAAGAGATGACCCAGACAGAAGAACAAACCAAATATCCTAAAGAAATATAGGGTTTAATACAATTAATCAGTGATAATCACACAACTCTCTTAAATCACTTCAAAGAAAATATGACAAAAGAAATAAAGGGTATTAAGAAGACACTGGGAGAGCATAAAGAACAATTTGAAAGCCTGCAAAGAAAAGTAACAGACCTTATGGAAATGAAAGACACAATGGATGAGATTAAAAATACATTAGAGGCAATTAAGAGCAGATTTGATTTCCTTGAAGACAAAATTAGTGATCTTGAGGACAGGACATCTGCAGTGGAAAAGACAGGAGAACAGAAAGAGAAGAGAATGGGAAAAATGGAGTGGAGTCTTGGGGAATTAAATGACAATGCGAAATGCACAAACATTTGCATTATTGGTGTCTCAGAAGGAGAAGAGAATGGAAAAGGGGCAGAAATAATATTTGAGGAAATGACTGAAAACTTTCCAACCCTTATGAAGGACATAAATACCAATATCCAAAAAGGACAATGCACCCCAAACAGAATAAATCTGAATAGACTACCCCGAAACACCTACTATCCAGAATGACAAATATCAGAGATAAAGACAGGATTCTGAAAGCAGAGAGAGAAAAGCAAAGCATCATATACAAGGAAAACTCGATAAGATTAAGTGTCCACCTCTCATCAGAAGCCATGGAGGAGAGAAGAAAGCGGCATGATATATTTAAGGTACTGAAAGAGAAAAACTTGCCAGCCAAGAATGCTGTATCTGGCAAAGCAGTCCTTCAAAACTGAGGGTGAGTTTAAAGTCTTCACAGACAAACACAACCTGATAGAATCCGTTACCAAAAGACCAGCTTTGCAAGAGATACTAAATGGGATGCTACAGCCTGAAGGGTCAAAACAAGGGTGAGAAATTTGGAGAAGAACTTATCAAAGTCCGATGAAGGAAAATGCATAGCATGAATGATTTTTATCTGTCTTTTTTGATTACCATGTAAAGTTTTATACACAGGGACGTTTATTCTGGAAAAACAGGGCAAAACTCCTGTTTGTAAATAAATCTTTCAGATGAAGCATATAAATCTAAATGTTAGTATTTGGAGTATGCTTTGATAAGTTATGGTTTATACTTAAGATTAGAATTCTGAGTATGTTTTTGATGTGTAAGTTTAATTTAATTCAATTATATGGTTGGAAATATATGGTTGGATACATTTTAAAGACACAACTTGAAAAGCAAATTCTTGAATAGAAAATAACTTGGTCAGTGGTATTAAAATGTTGACTCATTGAATTTTGCTTTATGATAAAGGAAATAAGTGATTGCTTTCTCTCCTAGAAATATACTGCTGTTACTATTCACTCTGTTTTCCTTGCTTCTGTAGAGTAAGTTTGTCACAAGGCTCAAATGTTTTTAATATTAATTTTGATTCAAAGTTGTGGTTTTGTTATATGTGGAATCTTTGAAACTTCAGCCAAAAATGCATGTGAATGTGAACATTCTGAAGTTTCTCTTGATTCTGATTTGTGCTTAAGTTTTTGGCTTTAAGGAAGTTACAACAACGTTAGTTGCCTCCTTCAGTATTTGTTAGATGTGTGAAGTACTGATAAATGTCACAATGATGGTTTTATTTTTCAGGTGATCACTGTAGGTACGTTAGTCCTTACCACAAGTGAGTCATTTTTTTAAGTATGCATTTTTTTTTAATGAGCAGATTTTACAAATATTTCATAATAAAGTGCACTGCTACATTTTTTAAAAATAGGGGATGATGTGGGAGTGGGAGGGGATGCATGGGAATCCCTCATAATTTTGATGTAACTTTGCTGTAATCTAAAACCTCTTTAAAAATAAAGTTTATCATATTTTTTAGAAAAAGAAATTAAACATGTAGAAATAATCTTAGCCTTATTGGTAGGCATCATATTGCCTAAGGAAGTAGCCATAACGCATTGTTATGGTCATCAAAAGGGAGAAATAGACTCTATGAAAGGCAATTGAATAGCAGATCTAAGAGCAAAAGCTGCAGCAAAATCAAAACCTCCTTCTTCACCATTAGTACTTTCACTGATACCAGATTTAAGGCTAAAAGATTTTTTTCCTCAATAGTCCACCCACAATTTACCAAGAGCAAAAGAGTGGTGTCTTCATGAGAAACAGAAATTAATTCCCTACTGGACATTCTATACAGAGAAACCAATGAAGGATGGATTTATAATAAAGATGGAGTAAGTCTTATTCCTGAACACTTAATGGTGAGAGTCCTTACTTACTTACACTCAAGCACTCATGGAAGAGATGCCACATATCAGTGGCAGAAAAATTACATTATAGGACCAAGAATGCAAAGGACCATACAGAAAGTAGCTGTTTAACCTGTGCCAAGAATAATCCAAAAGCTGGACCCTCTTTTCTAATAAAAGGATCAAGCAAGAGCCACAACTCCAGGGGGAGATTGACAAATGGACTTTTCCATTATGCCTAAGGCTTGTGAAAATTATAAGTATCTTCTTGTTTTTGTAGATACATTCACAGAATGGGTGGAAGCCTTTCCCTGCAGAAAACAACGAGGCACAGAAGTAGCTGAGGCACGCCTGAAAGAGATAATTCCAAGGTTTGGAATTCCGTTTTGAATACAAAGTGGTAATGGTGAGACTTTTGTGTCAAAAATTTCATAGGAACTGTCCAGAGCACTAAGCATACGTTGGAAGCTGCATGCATCGTGGAGACCCCAATCTACAGGGAAAATGGAGGAGATGAATCATACCTTGAAGAAAACAATAGCCAAACTTTGCCAAAAAGGAAATCTCTCCTGGGATAAGGTACTTCCAGTGACTTTGATGTGAGTAAGAGTGGCGCCCAGAAGCAGGCTCCTTTGAAACGAGCCCGTTTGAAATGTTATATGGGAGACCATTTCTGAAACAAGAGCGTAGGTAAAAAAAGAGTTTTTACAATGAGAGATTTCAAAGTGAGTAGGGAGGTCATCTCAGAGGTTACGTTTATGTACGTCTCAGGCAGATCTCACTAACTGCCACAGTAAACAAAGCCTCAAAGAAGGGTGCTTCTGAGAGCCCTAAGAGCCATCAGGACACTATAGACAAGGCACACAACCCCAGGAAACCAGCACCCCATTGGCGGGCCTTTTCTTGAAATGTATGATAACCTATTTCCCCTACATAACAGAGTTAGACTCAATTATAATTTCCCTGCTCATGGTTCTTCTACCCCTTTTATTTGAACCTATAATTAGCACTATACCCATTAAATATATGGCCCAGAGACTTAAATCTTCAGTTTGTTCATATGCAGATTGAGTGCTGAATCTCAGCAGAGTTGCAACACCTACCCTCCAGTTCATTGAGCTCGCCCAGGACAGCTAACAAAAGGATGATGATGGATAACCCCCATCCCCCAAACAGAGTATCTACAACTGCAAGCAAAACAGTTCCTTCCATCTGTCCCAGAAGATCTAAGACCCCTCTCAGTCTGAAGCAGAGCAAGCATCACCATCTCAAAATCAAGATTGAGGAATGAACAAACTTATTATTGTTGTAACAGGAGAACTTATAACATTGATATAAAAATAGTGGTTACCAGAGGTTCTGAAGGGAGGTGGAGGGAAGAATAGGTGTAACATGGGGCATTTTTAGGGCATTGGAATTGTTCTGCATTATATTGCAATGACAGATATAGGCCTTAATACATTTTGTTAAAACCCATAAAACTGTGCAGTGCAAAGTGTGAACCATAACGTAAACTCTAAACCTTGGTTAGTAGCAATGCTTCAATATTTGCTTGTCAATTGTAACAAATGTACCACACTAATGTAAGATGTTATTAATAGGGAGAAATGTGGGAGGAGTAGGGGGTGAATTATATGAGAATCCCCTATACTTTCGATGTAACCTTTCTATAATATAAAACTTTTCTAAAAAGAAAGTTTATTATATAAGGAAAAAAAGAAGATATGTATACCTGGACTGGACAAGTCCAAGAATTAGAAACTAAGAATGTATTTAGTCATTAGGAGCTACATTAGAGGCAATTTACCAATGTACCTCTAGTCAGCTCTCTTTTCCCACAGATGGTTCCTTATATTGCCTTAAAGCTGGGCACCGAGTCCTTCTAAAGAAATGGAAAAATCAATATCCGGTTGACCAATTAGAAACAAAATTGGGAAGTCCCTATTAACTACACATTCCTCTGTCAAATTGTTGGGATATACTGCAGTAGAGTAAAAATATCACGCCCTAACCAGTCTCTCTCTCCTAGACTTCTTCACAGGATAGACACCCAGAGTTGAGTTGAGGAAGAAGCAGCTAAGGAAGGAGAAGAAGCTAACAGACCTCCAGCAGCCAGATATCGATGTAAACCCCTAGAAGACTTAAAATACATCTTCAGGAGGACAAATAAGAAATGAAAATATTGACAGATCTGATGTTCCATATATTTTAGCATTCCTTCTTGCAGGAATACAATTAATCATATTAAAAACTTTAATGTGGGAAGTGGATGTGGTTCAAGCAGTTGAGCACCCGCTTTCCACTTGGGAGGTCCCGGGTTCAGTTCCTGTGCCTCCTAAAGACGAACAAACAATGGGCAGACATCAAGCACAAAAAATGAGCAGACAACGAACAAAAACAACGAGCATACAATGAGCAAAACACCCACAAATGAGCAGGGAGCAGATGTGGCTTAAGCATGTGGGAGGTCCTGGGTTCAGGTCCTCGTGTCTCCTAAAGAAAAAACGAGCAAAAACAATGAGTAAAACAGACTAGGGAGCCATCTCTGGGGGAGCAAAAAGAAAAAAAAAAACTTTAATGAACATGTGTATGCTGCCTAAAGGTTAGAACACTTTCACCTGCAGCCAGTAGATAATAGAACACTGTATTACAACAGTAACCCCCTCCCAATATGTGCCTTTGGGATTAAATCCTTATTCGGTATTGCTGCTGTAGTATAGTCCAAGAAGCTGAAATGCTTCCAACCACCAATGTCTTTTTACAGTGGTCACACTCTTTTTCTTTTTTAGTTTGAAAATTTTTATTTTTAATTGTGGTAAAATATACGTAACATAGAAATCTTTTAATCATTTTGAGTGAACAATTCTTTGACTTTAGGTGTGTAACTTTCACCACTATCTCTTTCCAGACTATTTTCATCATCCAAAACCCAAACCAAATTCATGCTCATTGAACAATAACTCACCTTGCCTCCCTCCTACCACTCATGGTAAGCACTATTTTGCTTTCTGTCTCTTTGAATTTGCTTATTCTAAGTATGTCATGTAAATAAGCCATACTATATTTGCCCTTTTGTGTCTGACTTATTTCATTCAACATGATGTCTTCAAGGTTCATCCAAGTTGTAGCATGTACCAGCACCTCATTTGTTTTAACTTCTGAAGAATATTCCATTCTTGGATAGACCACATTTTGCTTAGCCATTCATCTGTTGATGAACACTCGGGTTGCTTCCACCTTTGCCTATAGTGGATAGACTTTTTTTTCTCTTTTTCTCTTTGAGAAGCTGTAAGTTAACAAAACAATCATGTATACCATCCAGGATTCCCATAACTTTGCTCTAACAACAACATCTTACATTGCTGTGACACATTTGTTACAAATGACAAAAGAACATCATCATAATATTACTGCTTTCTATAGTCCATACGTTATATTTTGTGTATTTTTCCCACAAACCATCCTATTATTAACACCATGTATTAGTATTGTATATTTATTATAGTTCATGAGAGAATGTTCTCATATTTGTACGTTAACTATAGTTCATCATTCACCAGTGTTCGCTTTGTTATATGATCCCCTGCCTTGTACAATCCATCCAAAGTGTACACTCAGTGGCTCTCAGTTTCATCACAGAGTTGGGCTCTCATCAGCTCAGTTCATTTCAGGTTTTCCTTACTCCAAAAAGAAAAATCTCAGACCTCCTTATACCTCCCCATTATTGAACCTTTGCATTGATATAGTACCTTTTTTGCCATTGCTATAAAAATATTAGAATATTACCATTAACTCTAGTCTGTATGTTACACTAGTTGTATTTTCCCCATATATCTCTATATTCTTAACACCTTGTTATAGAGGAACATTCTTATATTTGTACTGTTAACCACAATCATCATCCACCACCAAAATCACTGTTACACAGTCCCTAGATTATCCTCTAGCTCTCTTTCAATTAACATTAACTTCTCTGCAACCCCTTTCAGCCACAATCACATTGATAAATCATCAGTGTTGATTATACTCACTGTAATGTGTTACCATCAAGTCTAACCATTTCCCCATATTTACAATCCCTTTTATTAAACATTCTACATACATTCAGCATCAGCTCCCCCTTCTCAACCCACATTCTATTTCCTAATAACCTATACTCTAGAGTTTAACTCTATGATTTTACTCATTGTATTTAGTTCATATTAGTGAGCCCCTGCAATTATTTGTCCTTTTGTGTCTGGCTTATTTCACTCAACATAAGGGCCTCAAGGTTCATCCAAGTTGTTATATGTATTCCAAGTTCATTTCTTCTTATAGCTGAATAGTATTTCATCATATGTATATACCACATTTTGTTTATTCATTCATCAGTTGATGGACATGTGTGTTTTTTCCCATCTTTTAGCAACTGTGAATAATGACGCTATAAACATCAGTGTGCAAATGTCTGTTCACACCCTTGCTTTCAGTTCTTCTGAATGTTAGCCCCATTTGGCAAAATAGCCCACCCACGACCCCAGTCGGTGCCGGCAAGTCTCCCCTGCCCGGATAACAGATGGCTCAAAAGCCCCACCCCCACCCCTAATTCAACAGGATGTACTGATCGCAAAACCAACCATGAGAATATCACGAGATTATCAAACATCCTGTTTAACATTCCAACACGTCCTTCTCCCCCTCCCCAAGACCTCCTCCCAACAGGGCAAAAGTCAATAATCTTCCACCCCATATCTGCGTGCCACATCTGCGTGCCCCTTCTGTAACCCCACCCAGTTACCCCAGCTCAAAAGAAGCAATCCCAACTTGGGCCGGCGGGCTGAAGTCTCACTTCAGACCCCCACCATGCCAGTGATCTAATAAACTTCTCTGCTTGAATTTTGGTCTGTCTCCCAGCCTCACTGAACCCGGACCTAACACTGAATATAGTAGTGGGATTGTGGATCATATGACAGTTCTATATTTAGCTTCCCGAGGCTGCACCATTTTACATTCCCACCAACACTGAAAGAGTGCTCCCATTTCTTCTCATCATCTCCAGCACTTGTAGTTTTTTGGCTTTTTAATAATGGTCATTCTGTAGGGTGAGAAATGATATCTCATTATAAATGATCTGAATTTCCCTAATAGCCAGTGATGTTGAACATCTTTTCATGTGCTTTTTGGCCATTTGTATTTCTTCTTTGGAAAAATTTCTGTTCAAGTCTTTTGCCCATTTTTAAATTAAGTTGCTTGTCTTTTTATCGTTGAGTTCTATGATCTCTTTATATAACATGGAGATTAAACCCTTATCAGATATGTGATTTCCAAATATTTTCTCCCATTGAGTAAACTGCCTTTTAACTTTCTTGACAAAGTCTTTTGAAGCACAAAAATGTTTAATTTTGAGGAGGTCCCATTTATCAATTTTTTTCTTTCATTGCTCATGCTTTGGGTGTGAGGTTTAAGAAACCACTACTTACACAAGATCTTAAAGAGGTATCTCTACATTTTCTTTTAGAAGTTTTATGTTTCTAGATTTTATATTTAGGTCCTTGATCTATTTTGAGGTAATTTTTGTGTAAGGTGGGAAATGGGGGTCCTCCTTCTTTCTTTTAGCTGTGGATATCCAGTTCTCAGTGGGCACACTCTTATGCAACCATTATGAACCAGTCAGATTGTTGGATATATGGCCAGTTACCCATATCTAAGGTTTCTGGGTTACCTGGTAGATGTCACCTCTCCAGGGAACTGACTAGAAAGAATTGAGAGAATTCATTTAAAAGGTGTGATAATAAACAGGAACGGAATGCCCCCTTGATTTAGAAGCCCCAGGACACCTAACTATCTTTTCTTATAATGTAACCATAGTAAAGCCTTCAAATATGCAGCCTGTTGAGAAGACAAGGCTGATCCTTAACACTCAGGGAGAAGGAGGGGCACTTGCCACTTTGGGACGGTATGATTTGGTTTATACTGGTATGGCAGGTTAAGTCAAACAGCTCCTCTTTGTTGGGAACAACAGAACCATTCTAAGCAGAATAACCTGTACAACACCAGGCGCATGGTTTATTTACCTCCCCAACAGTGTCTCCAAACCAGCGTAGTAAAAGAAGATGATTGGGACTTCCAGGAAGATGGCAGACCAGAAAGACATGGGGACTCTTTTCTCTCCCAGAAAAATAACTAGAGGACAGGCAGAAACGGCTTAGAAAAAAAATCTTCTAGGCTTTAGGACACCAGGGGAAGGCTGGACCCAGCCCAGATGAGAGAGGGACAAAGGAAAAGAAAGGTGATGGCAAAACTGTGAGTTAAAAGCCCAACTGCTGGTGCCAGCACCATCCCCCACACTATAGATATGTCTGAGTTCTCCAACCTCGGGGCCAGTGGCTACAGACAAAGGGGACACAGGGATCCACCAACCCAGGAAACGGGAGAAAGAAGGACATAGCCTATGAAAGTGAAAGGTTGGAAAAAGATACTCCATGCGAATAGTAACCAGAAAAAAGCAGGGGTACCTATACTAGTATCAGGCAAAACAAACTTTAAATGCAAAAAAGTGATAAGAGATACAGAAGGCCATTACATATTAATAAAAGGGACGATCCACCAGAAAGATATAACAGTCATAAATATCTATGCACCTAACCAGGGTGCCCCAAAATATTTGAGACAAACTCTGGGAAAACTGAAGAGAGAAATAGACATTTCTACAATAATCATCGGAGACTTCAACACCCCACTCACATCATTAGATAGAACAACTAGACAGAAGGTCAACAAGGAAACAGAAAACTTGAACAATATGATAAACAAGTTAGACCTAACAGACATATACAGAACACTGCATCCAAACTCAGCAGGTTATACATTCTTCTCAAGTGCCCATGGATCTTTCTCCAGGATAGACCACATGTTAGGTCACAATGAAACTCTCAATAAATATAAAAAGATTGAAATTATACAAAGTACCTTCTCAGATCATAACTGAATAAAACTAGAAATCAATAATTGACAGGAAAAAAAGTAAATTTGCCAATGTGTGGAGACTGAACAACACACTCCTAAATATTTGGTGGGTCAAAGAAGAAATTGCAAGTGAAATCAGTAAATATATTGAGACAAATGAAAATGAGAACACAACGTATCAAAACTTATGGGATACAGCGAAGGCAGTCTTGAGAGGGAAATTTATAGCCCTAAATGCCTAGATTAAAAAACAAGAAAGAGCTAAACTCAAAGATTTAACTGAACAACTAGAGAAACTAGAAAAAGAACTGCAAACCAATCCCAAAGCAAGCAGAAGGAAAGAAATAACAAAGATTAGAGCAGAAATAAATGAAAATGAGAACAGAAAAGCAATAGAGAAAATCAACAAAACCAAAAGCTGGTTATTTGAGAAGATGAATAAAATTGACAAACCCCTTGCTAGACTAACAAAGAAAAAAAGAGAGAAGATGCAAATAAATACAATCACAAATGAAAGGGGGGAAGTTACAAATGACCTCACAGAAATAAAAAGAATCATAAGAGGATATTATGAGAAACGATATGCCAACAAACAAGACAACCTAGATGAAACGGACAAATTTCTAGAAATGCACAACCAACCTACACTGACGCTACAAGAAATACAAGAACTTAATGAACCAATCACAATTAAGGAGATTGAATCCATCAAAAATCTCCCAGCAAAGAAAAGTCCAGGACCAGATGGCTTCACAGGTGAATTCTACCAAACATTTCAAAAAGAATTAACACCATCCTGTTTAAACTCTTCCAAAAAACTGAAGAGAAGGGAAAATTACTCAACACATTTTATGAAGCCAGCATCACCCCAATACCAAAGCCAGATGAAGATTCCACAAGAAAAGAAAATTACAGACCAATCGCTATAATGAACATAGATGCAAAAATTCTCAACAAAATACTTGCAAATCGAATCCAACAGCATATCAAAAGACTTATACATTACAACCAAGTGGGATTTATTCCTGGTATGCAAGGCTGGTTCAACATAAGAAAATCAATCAATGTAAAAAACCACATTAACAAACTGAAGGAAAAAAACCACATGATCATCTCAATAGATGCAGAAAAGGCATTCGACAAAATCCAGCATCCTTTTTTGATAAAAACACTTCAAAAGATAGGAATAAAAGGAAAATTCCTCAATATGATAAAAGGCATATATGAAAAACCCACAGCCAACATCATACTTAATGGGGAAAGGTTGAAAGCTTTCCCTCTAAGATCGGGAACAAGACAAGGATGCCCACTGTCACCATTGCTATTCAACATTGTACTAGAAGTTCTAGCTAGGGCAATTAGACAAGAAAAAAAATTAAAGGCATCCAAATAGGAAAAGAGGAAGTAAAACTCTCACTGTTTGCGGATGACATGATCCTGTACTTAGAAAATC